>JABCKU010008242.1:0-34495 GCA_018221655.1 Myochromella boudieri
GCATGTTTCTGGAGCAAGATTTCTCATATTGGGTAAGAAACATTCATTAGAATTCAGAAAACATGTTTCTAATCAATGTTTCCCAAAGATACACCTGTGGGCACACGCAGTGAAAGCTGTTTCGAGGTCAGAATCCAGGTACATACACTTTTATTTGGGCTCTGAGCATATAACTCTGACCTGGCAACGCGCATGATTACTTCCCTAACAGATACCATACCCATTATTTTGTTGCACGAACAATCATCCTAAATTCTTATGGGACATTATTTCTGGTGAATTACGTCCCACACACACATGCTGGGGGACGCCCGCTCCCCAAAATCCCTCGATTTCGTGTAAACTCTAACAATGCATTATGATCTACCAAGTTTGGCAGTGCTCAACTTGTAGCATGGTGCCATCCACTATAAGTCGGTTCAGGAGGTGTAGGTAGGTACGGGTTGGCCTTGATTATTGCTTTGGGAGAGTGGTATAGGAGTAAAATAACGGCGGAAAGAGGTGTAGCAGATTGGAACTGATTGCAAGTCGGAGGTTTGATCGTGTCCGGATTAGTATACTTGGCAGGTGCAGCAAACATCAATGAAAGATTAGATTGGATGAAGTTTCTGGGGTCCTGCCTCCGAAAATGGCAAACTTCGAGCTGGTCAGTCCCTGTTGCCATACCCTCTGTCAGACTGAAAAACGGCTCTAAATGCTGTCCAAATCATTTTGATGTGTCGCGTATCAGATCAAGCATCCAAAAACGGAAATCACCATGTGTCTCTGGGCAATATCCCCTTGTCGTGTGAGCCTGCACATCACTCGCTTATTTTACGAATAAAATGATGACAGATTGCATCGAGTACGTTTTTCGGATGTTGCCGCCCCTCATTGGTGATGGCGAAGGCCACTACAAAGTTCGCATCGTGGGCAACAGTGGTATGAGCACATATATCACCTCTAAGCCGCCACTGAACATGTGTAGGAAGCGGAAAGGTGGGTAATCAACGTGGTTTGTTTGGTGGACGATCGTCAATGATATGATCTCAAACGAAGACAACGACGGGTGAAGTACTTGCTGAGCTCCTTGGTGTCCCATTCATTGCGCTCGATACGCTCCACTGGCAGCCGGGATGGAAGATAGCCCCAGTCGAGGAGTTGCAGACGAAACTTGGAGCAGCCCTGAATGAGTGTGACAGAGGTTGGGTCGTGGACGGAAATTATTCTAATAGAGCGGGGGATAGAATAATTGAGGAGTGCACAGATATCATCTGTACGTCTTCATCGCGCACGTTGTATTGGGTTGACCGCTTTCCCTTTATTAAGGGCTCGACCCGCCTCTTCTACTTTACTTCCCCCGCGTCTTTGTTCGAACAATACTTCGCCTGCTTAGATTAAGGCCTCCCTGCAGTCCGGGATGCCCAGAGCGAGCGAGCGAGGTGTTTTTCTCCAAAGACAGTATTCTGTGGTGGTGCATCTCGCACCACTGGAGTACACGTCGTAAATATAGAACTTTGATGGCAGAGATTGGTGACAAGAAGATGAGGAGGCTGGGTGGTTGGGGTGACGAACAGAGGAACTGGTTGGACAGTGTTAGAGAGATGCGTCGAGCCAAATGAGGATTATAATGAATTAGTTTCGTATAATATTGGACTACCTGCCTGACCGGTAACCACCCACACAGGCTGGTCGGTCATTACTTACTATACCTAGAACAGTAGAAAAGGAGGCTGATAACGTTTGAAGGTGCAGCCAAGTAATTCCTGCTGTTTCAGCTGGGACCTCTGGGCATATACTACTGTATAGTCGAGGCACACAACCCAAGTCATCTTGGAACACTTGTTGACCCTTGTTTGGGCGACTACATTTTTTGGTCGTTGAAGCTTAACGACGACGACCATGCCTTGCGATATTTGTGCTTCTGATATCGGTGACGCTTTCCTGCAGCTGCTGAATATGGGTTTTTCAATGGCTTTCCTTGGTGTCATACCACCCGAGACATGATATCTGAATTTCGGGCTTCCACTACCGATCACATCGCCAAGTGGCTCAGCGGACAAAGGTCATCTTCATTTTCTGTTCCTGGCATGTCCTAATCTTTCAATCATTATAGTGCACTTTACTGCCGTAGGGTCAGAATTTTTTACAAGGCATTGCCAAGGGAAAGCTCTTGCTTGTGTGCTAACGTCGAAATGGAATTCGAATATACTTCCGCTCAAGACCCCTTTTATTGCTCCACACTTTCGATCACCTTTTCTTGGCCTTCTTTATAAGAGATTACAAAATGAACATTGAATTCATCCCTACCCCCACCACTCAAGTAACTCGCGATGGGAATATTCAACCGTGACCGCAACAAATTGCAGTTGAGGAGCCGAACGGAGACAACACTCTCCGTTACCGTTCCTCCTAATAACCCCGATTTTGCTTCAGCGGTACCGACGGCACACATCATATCGATTGAACAGCTCGCTGACGACCTTGGGACGTCGAGAAATGATGGACTGTCAAAGAGAGAGGCAGTAAGGAGGTTGGAAAGGTGTGGCCCTAATGTATTAGAAGGTGACAGTGGTGTTTCTGTGATGGAGGTCCTCATCAAGCAATTGGGTATGTGTTCATTACCGGATTTTACATACGACATCTAAGCACATCGTTATAGCGAATGCCTTGACTTTGGTGCTTATTGCCGCCCTGGCATTAAGCTTTGGCGTAAAAGACTTTGTTGAAGGCGCAGTAATTGCTGCAGTCATTGTCCTGAATACCACGTATGCCCTATTTTCCTCCTATACATCAATCCACTCAACGTTATCCAGTGTTGGCTTTTTCCAAGAGTACCGTGCCGAGAAAACAATGGATTCTTTACGCCAGTTATCTTCACCGGCAGCGCTAGTTATTCGTAATGGTGAAAGTACTGCCATACCGTCGAAGGATGTAGTTCCAGGCACGTCCAAGATTCTCACAGCGCATTCTTACTTACTTATAACATGTACTACAGGTGACATTGTCATGATAAAGACGGGCGATGTAATCTCAGCCGATGTTGGTGTAGCTGTTATTCTATTATCCGCAAACCTCCTGCTGATTGCAATGTTTCCACAGTTACGCCTGATCTCCGTCTCAAACCTCGAGGTTTCGGAACAGCTTTTGACTGGCGAGTCCGTCCCTGGTAAGCCCTTATTGTATATCCTTTTTTTCTCTTTTTTTAAAAACATGCTCGGTAGTCATCAAAACTGAGGACACATTTAAGGCAGAAGACCTTGACGTTCCCATCGGTGATCGACTCAACCTTTGTTACTCTTCAACCATCGTTACAAAGGGACGAGGTGCTGGAATCGTCATAAGCACAGGAATGAACACACAAGTGAGTAGCAACTTCAGTTCCTTTCCTATCTTTTACCAAACTCGATCTGGTTCAGATCGGACGAATCGCTGCAGCCATAAGTTCCAAAAAACTAAATCCTTCGAATCAAGAAGCGCCCAGCCTGTCATTTCGGAAGAGGGCTCTGGACAAATGCAAACGCTGGCTGTAAGCTTCTCCAACCGCCGCTTCTGATTCACATCTCATTTCTCCCCTTGACTGTTAGTGGCCTCACATCTGGTACCCTCCTCCAAATTAAACTCAACAAACTTGCCTACCTCCTCTTCGGATGTGCAATCATCCTCGTTATTATCGTCTTTGCCGTGGCCCGCTTCCAGATCGATGATGCTGTTATCCTCTACGCCATCGCGTGTGCCATCTCCATCATCCCGGAGTCGCTGATTGCGGTTTTGACCCTCACGATGGCGGTCGGCACAAAGAGGATGGCTACAGAGAATGTTATTGTGAGGAAGTTGGATGCGCTGGAGAATTTGGGAGGCGTGACCGATATATGTAGTGATAAGACGGGGACATTGACTCTTGGTGAGTCCACGTAGAAAGATAGATATAGAGTTAGCTTATAATCTGGATCGTAGGGAAGATGTCTGTTCGCAAATTCTGGCTGGCTGGGGATGCAGACACGGCCGTCGAGTACACCGCAGAGACGGCGCACGATGCATTGGATCCGTCAGGGGGACATGTATGGAACGAAACCAACGATACCGTGCTTTCTTTGGATAGCGTTGGACAAGGCCTCTCTCAAGCTGTTCGCGTGGCCTCGCTTTGTAACGTCGCTACGTACGCAACTTTGTATTTCCCGTCCTGCATACTCAACTCATAACTATTCAGGATCCATAAGAACCTTAAAGGTGAATGGAAGTCCACTGGCGACCCCACTGAAGTCGCTTTACAAGTATTCGCCACGAAACTTGGCCTTGGTCGTTCAACGCTCACCAGAGACCCACTCGAGGAAGAGGAAAGGTCCCACCGGCCGGCTCTCGGGAAGATCGTGGAGGAGAAACAGAACGTTAACTTTTCAGAAAAACAGAACCAATCCTTCCGACGCAGGCGCTTCGAGCTGAAAGCCGAATTTCCGTTTTCTAGTGAATTCAAAAGGATGACGACGATATACCTGGATTCTGAGGAGAATATGGCCGTCTGTTTGATCAAAGGAGCTGTACGTCCCCGCCATATGATGCCCATCTTCCAGTAAATCATTGATCTTGATACCAGGTAGAACGTGTTCTTGACTCTTCTATCTCCTATATTCCATCGCCAGAAACAGACCCTACCACGTCTGCTCTACTAACGGAGGGCATCAAAGACATGATCATAGCAAAGGCAGAAGAACTCGCCTCGCAAGGACTCCGCGTCATTGGCATGGCCCAGAGAATTCTGCCACTCCACGACGTGATAGGGGTACCTCGTGAAGATGCCGAGAAAGACTTTACGTTCCTTGCGTTGACGGGTATATTTGACCCTCCACGCCCAGAGACGCTTGGAGCGGTGAGGGCGTGTAAGGAGGCTGGAATTGTTGTTCACATGTTTGTCACTTTTTTTTACATGTGTTCTTGACCAATTCCTGACTTTATGTTTGCGAGGAAAGGTTGACAGGTGACCATCTTACCACTGCGCGGGCGATTGCAGAGAGTGTGGAAATTATTTCGCCTGATGCACCGAGGAGCGCTGTCATGACGGTTAGTAACTCTTCAGACACTAACATGATTTCACTGAGACGTGGGTGTGCAGGCCGTCGAGTTCGATAAGCTCACTGACCAAGAAATTGACGACTTACCAGAACTTCCTCTCGTGATAGCTCGATGCGCTCCTGAGACTAAAGGTACGACGTTTCTCTATCCTTCTGTTTGGCGGGCGCTGAAACATATGTTGCTAGTTCGTATGATTCATGCCGGAAGACGTCGGGGAAAGCATATGTCCATGTCCGGAGACGGAGTCAATGACTCTCCTGCACTCAAGCTGGCTCCTGTCGGTATTGCTATGGGTATGGCAGGCTCTGATGTCGCCAAAGATGCTTCTGACCTCGTACTAACCGACGAGTACGTTTCTCGTATCATGCTGAAGTATGGTCTGACCTTTCATCAAGTAACTTCGATTCTATTCGTGTTGCAGTACGCGAGGGTCGCAGACTGTTCCTCAACATCCAGCGATTCATCCTTCATCTCCTCACAACCAATGTTGCTGAAGTTGTCCTTCTCATCGTTGGACTGTGCTTCAGAGACGACGACAGTGTTGCCAGCGTTTTCCCTTTGAGCCCCATAGCCATACTTTGGGTTAACATGGTGTGTTGGAACTCTTGTCGCTTAGCCTAATTATATTGACTGTGATCGCAGCTTACGAGCTCTCCACCAGCTTTTGGCCTTGGTCTGGAAAGTGCACCCTCGGATCTAATGAAGAAGCCTCCGCACTCGACCAAAGACGGTGTTTTTACTTGGCCAGTCATCATTGACTGCTTTGCCTATGGCATTGTGATGGGTGGGACCTGTCTGCTGAGTGTATGTAACTCTCTATTGACATCCTTGAATGATTATTATCAACTGACCCGTAACTCCTCCAGTTTGTGATCGTTGTATACGGCGTGGGCAATGGTGATCTCCCTGTGGGATGCAACCACTCTTTGGCGGAAGGATGTGATACCGTATTTAGAGCACGCTCAACTGTGTTCGCCACCCTAATCTTTCAAATTCTGCTCTACGCTTTGGAGCTCAAGTCGCGTAAGCATTTCTTTTTCTATCTTACAGTTCCAGACTAAGCTTTTGTTATAAGTGGATCGTTCTCTGTTTGCTTTGACACCCGGAAGAATCTTCTACAAGGATTTATGGGCGAACCAAGTCTTATTATGGGCCGTTGTTGCTGGAATGATAAGCGTCGTTCTACGTTCGTCCTTTCAATCAACAACCTTTGAATATTTAAAGTTCACAACGCACATTATCCAGCCATCTATATACCTAGCTTCAACACACATGTCTTCTATCAGAAAGGCATAGGTTGGGAGTGGGGCATTGTCGTTGGAATGTCACTAGTATTCGTCACATGGTGTGAGATCTGGAAGTTGTTCTGCAGGAAGCCCCTATACAGACGTTGGTCAATTGCTCCGGTACAATACAAAGCGAGGGACAAACCTTGATATCAGACGTAGGCGCTAGTTGTGATCTTTCTTCATGCACAACTGACTAGGTCTCAGGTTCTGCCGAAGTTGCTAGCACATGGGAGCGAACGGAACCTGATCGACTCCACGTCTGTTACTTGTATGCCCAGCATTAGGCGTTCTTGATGAACTAGCTAGGAGCAAGTCTCGAAAGAACGTCGAATGACATCAACGTACGACCATGGCTTGCACCCACTATCATAGCCAAACTTTGCCACATACTATTTCTTAGCCAACTTTTTTGGTCCAAATTTACTTTGCCAAATACATACAATAGAGACACCCGCATGCTAATCTAGAATGTTGACCTACAACCATAACTCATAACTCATATGATTGATCTATGTAGTAATCAAGCCGAAGCAAGACACTGAAGCTATCATATTCGAGTGTGGCGCAACAATATTTATCAGTTTGTGAATGCGGATCAGCGAGTTGACTTGGAGTGTGAGCACGGCTATGTAATTACTCTAACATCAAGTCATGATATCTATCGCTCTTTAAAGGTACTTAATTAATTAATCATCCGCATCGATGGCGGAAGCCTCAACCAGACGATGGAGCTTCTCATCCAGCACCCAAAGATCTGCTTTCGACTCGATAAACCTAGGCATTCGCGGGGCATTAAGTTCCACTTCGGCGAATTGTGGAATCCAATAACGCAGGTCTTCATCGACAGTTACCAGGGAAAGTAGCTGGAGCTTCTTTAACGATACACCAGGGGTGGCCTAGGACTGATGAGCCTCATGGATTATAACAAAAGAAACAGGAAAGCAAACCATGCTGTATTCGTTCACCATCTGCGCTATGTCAAAAGCGAGTCTGGCGCGAGTCATATGGCCACAGGGACATGCGGTGATAGAGGAGTAAACTTCGCGTATACCAGTCTGGAGCTGCGAGGCATTCAAACGGGGCACCAATAAAGTGACAGGTGAGAAGCGTACTTGGATGTAGAGGTCGATTATGCGAGGGATCTCACCAAGGCCAATGAACACTTTCTCATCAGCGTCCAGCATACATTCGCTTAAATTGATTATGTCTATCAGTGGAACGCCTCTTGATAATGGGCAGGGATTTGCAGGTGTAAATACAATTTGCCTTCTGGCCCCGTCAATAGGGTTCAACAGCCTGTAGGACTTGATCGGATAGTCAAGACTCCAGCGCCGGATACCTTCATTTCTCTACCCAAATTAAGTAGTAGGTTAAGAGGTTCAGTGAGTTTTTAAAAGACACGCACATCCTTCTGCAGAAATGCGTCAATGAGGAACGCGCCTTCCATCAAACACTGCGTAGCAATGTGGGACGCAGACACTGACGGGTTATCTAATGCAGCCACCCCTACACATGTGAGGAAAGTTATTACGGCACTGGTTGGTGTTGACTGAAGTAGACCAATTTAGCAAGCAAATTACCAAATGTTACGAGGCATGGTGGTCAACGTACTCGAGGGAAAAATCCACTTGAAACTTTGGGCCTGTTTAGCGTTGAAGCCAAGATATTATAAGGTCGCACATCCCACGAGAGGGCATCCGGGATTACAATAGTTGACTTGGGTTTGCTGTTGAACGAATGGAAGTGATCGTCACCTAAAACATCAGCTTGAAGTTCGAGTGGACCACAGGAGTCTATGTTGTGTGGAAGGAGGTACACCGAAGTAGAGGCTATGGTTGTGGCGGAAATGGAGGTAATAGCCAAGTTGCGACGAGGAGATAGGGTGCGTCGAGTGGCGGACTTGATACTATAGTCGCCGAAGTCTATCCCGATAGGAGCATTGGTGGATTGGTAGGACAGTGCACCATCAAAATGAACTTCACCCTCAGTACAAAAGCCTGAATTGGCGTCACGAGGGTGATGCACAGGTACAAAGGCTGCGGTAGCCAGCAACCGGCGACGTGAAGCCATATTGTGAGTACGGTGTCCAATATCACGACCCAGTGGGGCGCCTATTTTCGGCGGTGATTGCTCAGCGCTGTCCGGATATTGAAGTTCTCCTAAGAGTGCTAGGTTGTCTTCAGCCTCGATATGGAGGTCTTTGCTCGATGGAATAAGGAAAGCGGAAAGTGGATGGGCCCCCATGGTATAGTTATGCCTGGCATCTCGAGTGGTGGCCGTGTTACTCCGCCGAGGTATACCCATGTCGAGCACGGCGGCGTTGAGTGGAGAGCGCAGAACACACTGGAGATTATCTATATGTTGAGAGGAAAGTTCGGGATCTTTATCGATGTAAGGAATTATGGTTATAGAAGCGGTCTGGCAGGGTTCCCAAAGACGTGCATGAGGAAAATGATCCCTTGTCCTCTTGAGAAAAGGTCAGAAGGGGGCGCTTCTGATGAAAAGCTTAGAGAAATCTGAAAGAGACTTGCCTCGAATATGCTGCCTAGACGCTCCCTGGTGAAAGCAAGAGAACCAGGTTTCTGAGGTGACATTTTAGCCCCGTAAAACGCGTCGATGAGATAAAGCGTACAGTTTTTGTGGATCTATAACAATGGGGTGATCCTTGCCGTTGCGTTTGTTCCTAGGATGCAGACGATTGGATCAATGTTAAAAATCAAATGCAGCTCATGTCTTGGACCCACCTCCTTCATCGTAGGCGATAAGCGGTTGGAGATATCGCGAAATGTATTGATAGAATGACAAGACATGGCGAGGGCTTTGTTTGTTCGTTAAGCTGTGGGGGAAGAGTTAAATAAGATTTCAGACGATCGTAAGCCTGGGATAGCCATTGATACCATTGTCCTCTCGGTCCTGATTTGGGTTGTTCATGTCCATTCTGAGGTGTCTAAGGGAGTTCTGACCATCTACTAAGCTGGCCGTAAGAAACGAAGTGCTCGATTGTCAGTCGAAGTATGTGTTTCAAACCCAGTGATTTCTACGAGGGCTAGAGTGTCTGGCTGCTATTAGATAGCGAATATCAGCATTCGAACAGGCTGCAGAAATTTGCCTCCGTTAGCAAACCTGTCAAACTCAAACATGAATATCACGTTCGTATAGTTATTTTAAAGTGAGTGTTCAAGATCCCATCAAATAGTATATGGTATGAGTCCGAGAAGCCGTGCAGAGATTTACGAGGTTGACCACCATCCAGACAATAGAGCGAAGATTCAAGTTGTGAGGCGTGGCGCCATCAGCTGCAGTGAACAAGCCGCACGGGCCGACTTGATGGGGTCGGATTATGCCGTCGATGATATTCCGAATTCCGATGAACAAAAAAGGGTTGGTCCAAGGTTGGTCCAAGCGTCTTAGGGAACAAAGCGACCTCAGAGACTTGGCTTCTCAGCTATGTAAACAATCTTGCCTCCATCATTCCACAATTCTAGAAAATAGCCCCAAAAGATCTCAAGTATGTTCACTGTTTCGCGATCCCCCATTAATTTTCATTGAACCATTGTTGATTGTATTGATATATACAACTACCAGATACTACCTGCGTTGTTGTGCAGTGAGTTTCCACAATTTCCACTCCCTGATATAACCTGACATCCCCTTTTATTGTTTCACTATTTAAGCATTGTAAAAAGCGCGAGAGTGACGCTGGACACCCTGTAATCCGATTTCAGGTGTGTAGCAGATGCAAAGTGTAAGCTCTTTGGTAGTCCTGTCTGCCACTGTGTCGATAAAATGTATCAATTTCCAGGCATCGATATTGCTCGAAGGAGTGCCGTAAGATTCTTCTTCTACATATGGTGTTTAATCTGACATCCAAACAAAGAGCGCGCCAATTGGCCTGTCCATAAGTTAAACTGCAGTGACAAAACAGAATCCGTAGAGATATCCCAGGAGTATGACGCATTTGTTGCTATGTCACGTCAGGCTCCCAAAGACAGCCAGCCTTTAGTACCTTTGACCACCCTCTATTCTATCCATGTGAGCATCCATGTCGTATACTCCCTTTAGACTCGAATACCTTGCAGGATGCTTGGACCCTCAAATATAGGGCTTGTTTGCCTGTCGCACTAATCAGCGCCCTTGGTTTCACGGACAGGTTTCTAGATTCAGGTACCACCAATCACGAACCACCTCAAATTTTCTTCATCAACCTCTCTGTCGCTCCTGGCCTAACACTGTAGACTAAACCTAGATCGGCTCTCCGCGTTAAGACAGCCGAAGTCATATCATTGGCTGATGGTACTACGAAGACGACTGCACTAGAGACTACTCAAGTCAGTGGAAGCCTAATAACTGGTTGAAGTTTTTGAGGGATACAGTAGCAACAGGGAAAGGTTGGCATCGTGACGGTCTGGTTCTAGCGTATTATATTTGTAAGTGCGTTACTTCAGATAGCTGGGACTTGCTGCTGATTGTCCCTCAAATTAGGTCTTGAGCGTCTACTTACCACCCCTGTATGTTGTAATATCGATCTTGTTTCGATCTTTTCTTGTAAGGACCTTCACTGTTGAGAGAATGTGTAGGAAAAACCCGCGAACCGCAGCGGAGGAGCAACAACACTGCTTTTCTGCAACGCCTGGACCTAATCGTGAGCGTGGAAGTTCTTCCTGCAATTAATCGTAGGCCCTATTAGGCTTTGAATACAAAGAGCCAACCTTTGAAAGAAGGTGCAACCAAACGCCTTCGACGCGGGGGTAGGTCCCCCTTTCTTTCGGCCACCATCCTCGAACACAAGTCCATGTGTTGTCCTCTCTAGTCAAAAGTAGGTTGGAGCGTATTCATTTAAGAGTCTATGCGATTGCTCCATCGATTGTACGTAAGTAAGGCCGTGACGACTTTGTCATGAATTAGCGGTACAAATTATAAATACATAAAAAACGCTTGTTTAATGCGAGGCATACTCTGGCTAGGATTACCATCTCAAGCAGTTAGTCAACTTGGTTTTCGTCCACTGTTTGTCGCACACTCCGTAGTGTGAGGGCTTGCCATGTTGTGATAAGTGTTAAGACAGCCAGCAACACAGTGTGAGCAAGCAATGGACCCCTTATCTCAAACTCCCCAACGATGGCTGGCACGAACATTGACCACCACGCTACCATTCGTACAAGAACTATTGCGGAAGTGATGCGATATCCACCAGCATAGGAGTGCGATCGCCAGTTTAGAATGAGCTGGAAAATCTTGCCAACGTCATAAATGGGGATTAGGAAGGCGGGGATAAGGCCGGAAAACTCGTCTAACCAAGGATGGTCTATCCCAGCATGAGCTTCGATCAACTGGTACGTATGAGGCGCAAGAAAGTAGTAGATGGCGACGACAGTAAAATAAAACTGCAAAAGGTAGGCGTGCACTAAGTTGGAGGTAAATCATGAGTACACAAAAGACTTACAGCAAATTTCGCAAGTAAGCTCATTCGAGCATCCATCCGCTCACTTGTACGCTCCAAATGGGTGGCATGTGATCTCCGCAGTACAGGAAACCAAGCCCGCCAACCAACGTCGATCCGAAGGATTGCTTTCAACTGGGCGATGGGCACGACAAGAGAAGAAATCGACGACAGCAATATCAATATGAGCCTAACGTATGATTGGTTTTTGGGCTCGGCAGTGAAATCACGGAGCGTGTCAAGAATATCATAGGTGACGAGGAAAGCTGTTCCAGGTATGCTTATAGAGACGGTAGACCTCCGAGTGTACCAATACCGTAACTGCAGGCACGAAATTACAAATGCAAGCTTACGTCTGTATGGCAAAATCAGAAAGATGGCTATAAGGGAATAAACCTAGAAGGGGCGACATACATCAAAAAGGCAAGGAAAGAGCGCCGTCTTGGGTGCGCTCCCGCTCTGAACTGGTGGCCAAATACTCCGTCTACAATAAGTCGGACGATATTCATTGCAATCAAGGGACAACCCCGTCCTACTCACTTAATAATTCGAGGCTATCTTGTTTGAAGGATTGATGGCGCTCTGCGTCGTCGAAATTATAGGATTGGGGCGTTTCCAACACCTCCTCAGCTACGATCATCTTCGCCGGTGTACGTCCACTATAGGATATTTTCCAGCTGACGTCTATAGACTTTCTTTCAGGTAGTGCGCTGGAGCCTGGGGTGGGAAAGTCGAAAGACTAAGTTTAAACTCTTTGTATGTGAAGGGAAAAATTATCTTCTCACCATTCCAGGCACGAGATGGAGGGTTCATATCTGAGCAATTTTCACGGTTTACAGGAATAGCCAACAGATCCTGATAAAAAGTCAGAAATCTTGACTGGGAATTACATGTAAATTCAACCTTCAACCCAAAAGCAAACCTAGAGACAGATAAGAAAGGAGCGTATGCCCATTCCTTGTGGGTTTTCTCTGTTGAATTATCTGGGATGCTGAGTTCGAGTAGGGTTTCAAGGTTCCCGTTTTCGAGATATGGGCGTTTGCAGTAGAACTGGTTTGCACTCATCGCAGGTTGTCCACACTATGCCAGCCAATCAATCAGCGTTTGATAAACATATAAGGATGTATAACATACTGAGGACAGTTGAAGCCGCTTACGTTCCTTGGTGTAGGCTTTGCGGTCGAACATCTGGCTCTCGTCAAGGACACGAATCTGTGTTCTATACATTACTTGCATTAACAAAGAACCAGATATAAAATGTAGATCTACCGAGTGACAATATAGGGGTGGGCCTTCAAAACAGACCGTCCCGCTGTGAATTCTAGCCATGACTTTCTTCGGCTTTTCAAGTCGGCGGATAGGAACGATCCGAGTCCTCGTGTCTGGTCTTCAAGTTCTTCGTTGTAGTTATCGTTGAGGTTTACAGACATCGATTCCTCTGTAACTTTCTCGCCAGTATCAGAGCAACGGCTCTGAATACCATGAAATTGAATGAGAGGAACTGAAACTCCAAAACTTTCTAGTGCGTGATCAGCCATGACTTTGGTGCGCTCGGGAGAATGCATAGGAAACCTATTGCAAGCACTTCAGCGTGTTTCATAACTCGATACCAACTGACGTACGGCCATGATCGAACGGGAAGGACTTGTACATAATCTGGAATATAGCTCGAATAGTTTGATACATAATCCAGCAACGATGGGGAAGAGGGAATGAGTGTCACTGAACCTCGTAAATCGTAGTTGGCCAACTTGATATTCTTGCTGAAAGGAACAAAACAGGAGGATAAGATTCGCCGTATTCGTCATCCATGTGGATCAACGCACTCACAATAAGGTTGTAGGTAACGTGAAGTTGACTGAGGTGTGCAAATTTATATCTGTTAAACGCACTCCACGAAATATGATGTCCGAGAAAAGAGGCTCCTCAATGATTGGTCCAGGTTGAACCCACTTTCCCCCTTGTCTAATCCATGGCGTGTAGTGATTGGGATCGCGGTGTATCCATTCCGACGTCCTTAACCAAACCGTCGCGGCAAGATCGAATGACTGTTGACGATCGATCAAAGGTCGAACGATCATTGCAGGGGAGGGAGTAGCGCCATGAAGGGTTGCATTGTAATATATGTGCGTAAAGGGTGCCAAGAACCTGCCCACACCCTCTACAGTGGCCGCCAGGATAAGAGCCATACACCCCACAGTAAAACTGATAATGACGGAGAGAAGTAAACATTTACAGCCAGAGGTCGATTCTCGACGAGGGGGTGGGCCAGGGTCCAACTGACCCTCCGACTTCAAGTTGGTGGTGGATGACATTTTGTACCGTAATGAGTGACTGGGCAAGGTGCAGCAATATCATAAAGTCATATATAGCGACTATTGCGGTTGCGAAAATATGGGCCAGGGCACGGGGGGCGGCTTCTTTAAGTCAGAAGCACCGACAGTGTCGGATCCAGCATCGGATCCAGCATGATGGCTAGGTCACAGACATGCGAAAAGCATAAAGACTCAGGTTGCAATCAAAGTTGTAATTGAATCGATTGCGTCCTCAAGTTGATTGAAGTTGAGAACAAGAAGCTGTCTGATATTGTCGAAAACGATGTAAATTCGAGTCTCATAGAGTACTCTCAGTACTAGTATTGAGCTATTCACGATCAGCTAGATTGATGAACGCGAGTACCTAGAATAGAGAGGACCCTGGGACTCTGGCAGGACTCCGAAATAAGTAAAGTGTTCTTCACTTGGCATCAACATGATGAGCAAGGGATGATAAGAATCGATATCATAGATGTACTCACTTCTTTAGAAGTCAGTTGAGCTCTATGTTTGCACTAGAGTTCTACGATGGACGTCCGACCCGACTTCCACAATGTTCCCGCCACTTCCCACGCTACTTCCTCGTTGTGCCGCCAGCAGGCTCGGAGAGATAGTGTAGACATCAATGAAGTGCCTGTGCTACGAGGGCTGCCGGCAGACATCACCAGCCAATGTCATACATCGGAGACGCGAACTTCCACCTGACAAGGATTGTTGATATTGGCTCGGAGTTGAGTTGGGAACACCTCGTTCGTATATCGGTCCAGCCTTTGAGGAATGTGATAGTGTGGCACGCATGCATGACACTCAGCGTATAGTAGTCAGTGCTACGTTCAGGACGCGCAACGGCGGGGGCGAGTGTTCGAAGGGGCGTAACGGCAGGAGGTCAACATGGCTGGTAGAAGTCATGGTCGATGATAGAAATTGGTAACTGCCGCTTTGATTTCAATCAGTTTCGAAGTCCACTTCCGATATGAATCTGGTATCAACATTAGTCACGTCACTCAGAGCGCTTCACTCTTACATCAACGATGAAACCTGAGCGCTGAGCCCTCACAAAATGTATGTCTTGTTCGAAGTGACCATGTTGGCTCATGTTGGACCTCCTATAAACATATTTCAGCTGTAGGCCTATTGTACAGATCCGGGATCCATCTATTTACTCTACATACAAAATAATGGTGATATATCATAAGGATATTCCCGCTACTGAACCAAATTTACATGATGATACAATCCTTTTTCTTGTTAGCCTTCTCTAGCTTCTTACGCTCCTCTTCCGCGCGTAGGTGTAGCTCCTTTTGCCTCCTTTCTTCCTCCCGTTGTTGCTGTCGAATGTAGGCATCATGTTCCTGGCGTGCGTAATGCTCCTCTTCTGCCTGGAGCTGTCTCGCTAACTCGTGGCTTTTAAGAAACCAGACATCAGTACCATGCTTCTGGGAAATCGGTGGAAGGAACGTACTCGGACAATCCTTCACCAGCTGCAACCCTCGTAACCTCCTCCTGCGCGCGTTGGATATCTCTAGCCACAACTTCCGCTGTACGACCCGCCCAATCACCTCCAGCTGGACTGGCGAGTACGAACTTTGAGTCAACGAACACACCAGCGGAACCGTCAACGTCCTCGATGCGCTCCCAAACAACGGAGGGCTCGTTGAGGAATACCTGATCTGTCGTGAGAGTGTAAAGAGCTGAGCTTTCTTGTGCAGGCGGTGAGGGCGAAGTTTGAGGTTGGCTGGAGGAATCCAAAGGCCTGGGTGTTGCACTTGAAATGCCGAGTTCCCCTGATGTTGATGATGGGAGAGCTAGATGAGTATCTGTGTCTGGGAGTTCCAGTGGGGTCGGAACGCCTTCTGGGGTCCTGGATGGTGACAGGGAAGGCGAACTTGGTTCGGGGAGTATATTGGAGTTGACAGGTGGCTCGTCTTCTGTTGCTTGGTTTGGGAGCGCTGAATCATCCAGAGCCTGCCATTTGTCTTCTGCTTCTGCTTTGAACAGCACTGATAAGTGTGAATTTCTAAAAAGAGCAACCAGGGAACCAGTGGGAAGGGTCGACGCGAGGTAAAAGAGTCCGTGGTAAGTCAGCTGTGATTGGGTTTGTTCTAGGAACTGGCGGATTATTAATGCTGAAAATAGAAGTGAGGGTTGAGTTGAGGAAGGCGAAGCAACTGGTAATCATTTCTACTTACCGTTCCGTATCTTCCTCCGTTCCACGACAGTCCATTCACCGTCGCGGCGTCCTGAAGAACTACCAGCGGTGTCGCTTCCGTCGTTGGGAACCAGCATGCCGTCTGCAATGTGGTCTGCTTCTGCAATTAGTGAGACTGCACTATCGTAGTCCTCCGTCTTCTCTTCACGCATTGCCATAGCCTCAGGTGACTCTAGGTCTACAAGCCAGCCATGCACAAGTTCTATACCCACTTGCGAGAATAGCTTAAGCTCTCCTCCAGCAGTCTGTGTGGCGGCGAGGAACGATGTGGGCGATGTGAAGAGAGGGTTTAGGTCAAGCCCCTCTGTTGCGTATTAGTTGATGTATGTCGTGTTAGTAAGAGCTGACTTACTTTGGGTATGTGGCATTATTGAAAGTGCATCCGAAATGTCAACATTTGGAGAGTGTTTCAACAGATATTCCGCCACAAGTTGGGATAGAAACTCGTACGAAACAGTCGCGCGTGTTGGAGGCTCGATGATGATGTTTCCTCTAAGAATCAATATATTGCCTGCGCAGCAGTTGATTCAAGCCAGTTACGAATTCGAAGAATAAGTTCTGGACGAACATATGGCAATGAATGAACATGGACTATGAAGATAACACGTCGTCAGAGCTACCGCAGTCAACCAGATGACAGCACATACCCATTGAAATTTTGCGTGATGATACGCAATGGTTTCCCTTGGAAAGCAATTTGCTTTAGATACCAGACATCTGCCTGAGAGGATTGTAGTGTTGGAGACTGAGCGTTTGACATTAATCTGGTGTGGTCGACAACCTTCAACAACAGACCGGTCTAATCCGGTGCTAACGGCCAAGAATCGGCTATTTGTCTCTATTGAAAGCGGAGCCCTTTCACCCCAGCCAATTAAGAGCCAATTAAGAGCACTGAGTCCTGAGAGCCTCAGAGCCCAATGCTTTCACAATTTCACAAACCGCCTCTGAACAGTTTCCAACCCGAGATGTCGAAGAATTCCTAAGAACTGAAATCATCATTCTTAGATTAATTGTTGTGCTTTCACTTTTACAAAAATATTCAACAGGTCAAGCCTATTGGAGAGAAGTTTGCAGTAAGTACATGATAATCATGATAAATATGGTTAGTGCATAGGACATCGCTGATTTGTCCGTGGCGCATGTACAAAGCCACTGCTCCGGCAAGGCATGGTCAACAAGTTACAACATTTGCTATCGTTCAGTCCGTGTAAGTGAAAGCAAGTACATACAAAGCTGGCAAGAAACCTCGGCCTAGCGTTATTGAACGTATTGATACTCAGAAAGGTGGCCAGTTGAAAAGAGTTGTGGCAAGATTGCATGGAACCGTGATTGGTGACATGTCACGACAACTTGTTGCAAAATCTCCTGTTGCAGCTTTGACGCAAGGATCTGGTCAATCTGCAACCAGTTCTGCGCTGCGAGCCCCTTTGCCCTCAGAATGACCGTTTTCAAATGGTTGGTCTGGGGAAGTGTTTGCAAGAGTTGGCAAATCCATGGTCCAGGATTGACTGCGTCTGTTTCAACAGCTCTGTACACGTTGATTTCGAGCCACTCTAGGTTCTTCAGCATTTGAAGGTTTGGATATTGCACCAGAAACGTATCTAGAGTAATAAAGTATAAAGATTAATACTAGCATATTTATAGCATACACTGAGGCGTACCCATATAATCAAAAAGCGCACTAAGCGAGACATGAAGCAAGCTTCCTGCAGCTTGGTCCAGCATCCCTTGGCAGTTTACTACCGCATAGTCCTGTACCCACAGGTATGCAAGATCGCGAGCATGTGAAACCGACACTCGAGATGTTGGTCGCAGTAAATGTTGGCAGAGGCAGTAAGACTGGAAAGGAGTGTTGAGAATAACGACGTCGAGATATCTCGGAAGATCACTGCACAGAGGAGGTAGTGAAGGTGAAGGTGATGGATGATTGATGTAGTGAAGATACACGTTGTGAGATTCATCCACCTGTGTTTCTAATCGTTCTAGACACAGAAACTCTTCAAGCGGCGTCTCCACACAATCACCCACGGTGGTAAGCTGGGTGATTGAAGGGTGGTGTATGATGTGCAATAGATCTTGTTGGAATTCATTAGGAAGGACCGACCAGTCCAAGATGTCACCGTCCACAGCACATAACTCGAGAATACGCAGCCGTGGAAGCATTAGAGGCGAACCTTCGAATCCATATGGATCGCGCACTGGCGGTTCCTCTGACTCTTCTGGGGTTGCAGGACCATCGTCATGGAAGACGAAAGAAAGTAGTTCCACGTAAGAGGCGAGGCGGGCATCTGTTTCGAGAAGAAGCCTGAGGCGACGGTTTGCGAAGTCAACCTCTGGGTGAAAATGGATATACAGTGCGTGAAATAGAACTTTTTGAGACCGGTTTCGAGTCGAACGACAAGCGAGGCTACAAGCGCATAAAGCATCTTTGTGCCCTGCGAGCTCGCTAATGACCATGTCAATGAGCTCGTGTGGAAGCTTGCGTTGGTCCATTGGGCAGTAACGTAGGGCTGCGCAGGTATGTAATGGAGTAAATCGATTCTCGTCCTAAATACAGTCTTGTCGCCTGTATTACATAGTTGCACGGGGGCGTGATTTTGTATCTCCTTCCAGATTTCACGGGCCGGTTTAACTTGACATAACATGAGAAGTGGTGACTGAGGCAAATCGATGGTCTAATGGTTCTTTGGACCAACGATAGAAAAGTAAGATCCTTCAAAAGAGGTTTGAACACAAGAACTTACTATTACAAATATTAGAAATGGGACTCCAGGGGAGGCGACGGTAATCCTAGCGAGGATATGGGTTGAAACGTAGTGAAGATAATTATAACGTGAAATGCTCCCGATTCAGCAAGGAAGGTGAGCTCGAGAGTGTCAGCGACGATCAAGCTGAAGTGGGTCTTCCATCATTTAGGGTATATTCTAGTGAAAATAGTTCCCAATTCGTTGCCTATTGCCTACATTGAGATCCTGCACCGTTACGAGTACCTTAGCCAGGGTGTTGGGGACTAGGCTCGAAGAGAATGGAACATAAAGTTGGGTCCATGTGAATGACGCCTTCAAGGTTCATTCCCCAATGCACGGTTGATATTTGATTTCGAGCAGAAGTTTGGCGAGACTATTGCAAATACAGGTTAAGCTGTTAGTCAGGGTTCGTATCTGCATGAGTAGATTGCAATAATGGTTCGTGAGCGAACATAAATCTGAGCGGGCATGGGTAATCCGGATTGAGGCGGGTCGCTATTTGCGCCTGTTGAAAGCAGAACCCAATAGGTGACCATTCCTCTCGGAATTTCCCGCCAGCTTTAAATCAACCCATTCGCCACCTGGCTTGAAATGCGTCAATGAGCACTTACATCTAAAATGTCTCTCGTTGAAGTTCAATTTGTGCCGTCAGCAAAGGAAGGGAGATGTCTAGACTCACATGAGCTACATTCCTCGATAAGGGAGATCTAGCACGATCATCGTGGTGAGCATATCTCGTGTCTCATGAGGTTCTATCTGTTTGAAGGGTCTCTGATTCCTATCAAGTTATAACATGAGGATTGAACCGACTCGGTGTTCAACGTTCAGCTATCAGATATTTTCTATCTCCGTTGTAAAGCAAATCTAATCTCAAGAGGCCAGGAACCCTTACCCCACGGGTGTAGCCTGTCTATCACATAATGGGTTTGGCCAGAGGCTGTCCAGGAGACATCGATTGACAGTATCTCTTTCAATATCCTAAAAAGGGGCAAGTGTGCATAATGGACAGACAATGATACCTTCAAAGTGGCGCATATCACCTCCCGTTTACTGGCTCGTGATACTAGTATAAAGGACCTCCTGGTGGTCTTGATGCCGCATTGCATTCTCTTCCATTGACCCCGTATTTCAGCGCCAAGTATGGTGGGGAAACGGTTGCAGCCAAGTGGACTTGACCGTCCTCTCCGTCATGTTGTTCTGGACTCCGCGGACACCCAGGTAGGCCTACCAGAACCACCTATCACCATATGGCTGAATTCTTCTTGTCATGATAGCTCACATCCCAAGCATTTCCGGGTCCACACACTGCGCCTTCCCAACTGCGTTCTAATGAATACCCTGTTCGACTTCAATTCGTCTTCTATTATGCTAGCTGATAACACGTTTGCTACAGCACAGTGCCGAACAGTGCTTCAATCATTCCGGCCTGGACTTTGACGCCGCTAATAATAAGAGAAAAAATGATAGCAACAACTCTTCGAGATCATATGCATCGATGGACGACAACATCAACGAATCTTGGCCTCCTTCCTGTGACTACCACACTTACCTTGAATGTGTTTCAAGTTCCGTTGTACAAACCGAACCTCGCATGCGGACATCATCAATGTGGGCATCAGCCGACGTAAGTAATTTGCTCAGGTCATCTGTTTCCCCTTCTTGAAGCGTGTTCCAGTCAATCGACTCGTATGGGAAGGAATATTACTCCGCTCGGTCCTACCCATCAACGCGCGGGGATTTGAGCTCCGTTAAGGGATGTATACCTGCTTCCTTAGATCGGTACAAGACTAGACCCAAGAGCGTACCAGCGGTTACACCGTCTGTCATTCTGCCTTCATCATGGTGTCTCCTACCGCCTTTCTCCACGGATCCATCCTCTTTCGATGTAGTCGCACATCCCGTACCTGCATGTCAAAACAAACCGATGACTCCCCATGCATCATATATCGATTCGCCCACGCTTTTGCCCTCTGAATTGATACTGACAACTCAGGAAACGGATAACAAGCCACCTATGGCACCGCTGCTACCGTGTACCACTCAAAATTGTTTAAAGGCTGATTTTCTCAAAATATCGTTGGAACAATCTGGGCAGATGCTTCATCATCCTCGTCCCCACTCGCCTTCAAAATCTACACCGACCTCTTCAGCTACGGTTGAGGCCGAAACCGCCTGGCTTGGTTCCTCTTCTAGCGGTGGAACATCTCAAAGAACTATGTCTTCTACTTTATCTCAACCAAGCTCTCGAAAACCGACCCTCCACGCTCCCGTTGTGCTCTTCTCACCCCATGTCACATTTTTCGCGAGCGAGAACCAAGATAAAACGTTTGGAGTCGCACTAACCGATATTCTCCAATCACAAGGAACTCGCATGCTCTGCCCCAATGACGCGATGTCACCAATTTGGGACGAAGCAGATCCTGGTACGGTCATTAAGCTGGTGATCCATGTACGCTCCACGATTAACCTTGAGCAATGCAATAAAACTGATTTTGGGCCTTAGTGGAAGGGCTACGCGGAAGAGGAGATCTATCCGATCACCGTTAAATGTCACTGTGGCTTCATCATCAGACGTAGCCAGCTTGCATTGGCCATTGCCCAATCACAGGTTTCCTATCTCACAGTCAGTGATAACCTTCGTTCTGACTGGTATGCATCTCAAATATTTCCTAGACGAGTGAGCTGGATCCTTCGTATACAGCGTCACTGGAGGACACAGACCCTGATCCCCTCCATCGATCAAATTTCATAATTAAGGACTACCAGCACCTCCACCTTATGTCGCTTTTCACCACAGATGGCGGCCTGACGTGGCGTACCAGCCACGCCATCGTAGAGGACCCAGAACGCCTTGCAAAGTTTCGGATGGCAGCCAAGCTGGGTTTGGCATATTACGAAGAAGACGCGAATAGATTGAGGCTAGGGAGAGAGACATGTCTCACGTATGTCGCTGAAATGTCTCCCCATCTATTATGCTGAGTATTCCGGATAGGCTCCTTAGGATCAAAGCCAGGGAAGAACTGCGAGAGAAGGAAACTTTAGCTCGTCAAGAGTTGAAGGCAAAGCGCACAACCAAGGTTGATACTCGCGGTAATATTTTGACTTGCGACAAAGGTAGGTTGTGTTTCCGGTGCAGGTTCAAAAAGGAGTCTAGGAGGAGCTGTCGTTGTCGACGAGAGACCTATGATGTATGACTGAAAAGGTTTAGTTATTGGAAACAATGTTCAATAAGCTATTGCAGCCTTGCTCATGGTCTTATCATGGTAACCCGTTCACACTGTGGCTGCTCAGGCCAATCCATACTGAACCATCAAGTCATGCAAAGATAATGATACTTCTAACGAATTACAAAACCTGAGGACAACAAAGCCCCTATGGAACACCAAGACGAAAACGTCACATGCAACAATTGAACAAAACAACAAAACAAATGCGAAAACAGTTTCGAGCTAAAAGGTCCCCTTCTCCTCGGTCCCAAGAATCATCTCCCGAACCAGCATATCCATACTACGAACCGTCAAGATAGTCTTCAGCCTCTCCACCATCTCGAGCTTACTTCCGGTAGTAAAGATCCTGGAGTTCTTCGCCGCGTGGACAGCGAGGTTGCGCTCTAGCGCCGCAGGAGAGAGGTGGGTACACACCGTGGGCGCTGTGATGAGTGGTGGGCGTGGATCCAGCTCGTACTTCGTGTGCATCTCTACCAGACACAAGAAGTTATAACGAGGATGATGTTCGTTGTATGATGGAGGAATGAGGGCAAAGAACGCACCATTAACGTAGACTTCGCACGTGGTGGGGACCTCTATGTCGATGATGCGGTTGTCGTCGTATATGGTCTTCGCGAGGCGCCGGAGGCCGGGCATGTAGATACTCGTGTCGAGGATGGAGAGGAAGGAAAGCTTGGAGAGGAGCAAGAGGGCCGGAACGGCGTCGTCGTTGATGTCCGGGTTCGAGCTGATGGAGAGCTGGGTCAGGGTGCGCTTCAGTGGTACAAGGAGGAATATACTGTATCATAAGGTGATCAGTGATCAGGATTTGGATTAAGATGGAGAGGGTGGGACTCACGCTTCATTCGAAATGGCGGTGTTATCCAGCAGGAGGGTTGAGAGCTTGGGGAGGCGCAGAATGTACGTGAGGTCGAAGTCGTCGATGCGGATGTCGCGTAGAGAGAGCTCTGTAATTAAAAGAAAGCCGTTTGGGCGGCTGAATGCTATACAGGTGCCGTAGGGCCTATGATCAGCCAATACAGTGTATAGAAATACTGGAAGGTATTAGTACTAGGCAAGATATCACCGCAGAGGTTGAGCCCGTCCACATTGGCCAGGGACTCAGTGAGGGAGATCCAGCGGACCTCCGAAGTTCGGAACATGGCCAGGACACGGGCGTTCAAGAAGCCTGCTATGCATATGCACCATCATGGAATGAGCACACGGCGAATGAAGGCGTACCATGAGCGCCTAGAAAATCGACGATCGACTGGTGAGAGATGATTGACAGGTTTAAAAGGCGCTCCTTAAGCCGGATACCGGGGAGCATACTGTCCAGGAGCTTGATAAAAGGGTGGATGCCACGAGGAGACTCAGATCCGATGGGAGGTCCATATAGCTGATCTGGCATTGATCCCATATCTTCACGTGTGCACAGTCAGTCGCAGACAGGATCGTACCTTCGAGATCCTGGATCCGTAGTTTCAGGCCAGATTCACCTTGTGGAGTGTTGATGAGAGTCTTTAGGGACTGACCGAATTGATGTGGGATATTGACGACTCGGGCTTGATGTTGCTTGCCGATGTGGGTGGGTGATCCTGGGCCAGTGGAGTATGAAAGTTTTTCATGCTTGAGGACGACGTCGAAAGAAGTCTCGTGTACAGATTGAATCGATCTTGCGTATTTTGGAGGCCCTAGTATGTCGCTGAAACTGTCTTGGCCACGTTTCCTCTTGACACCGTGTTGCTCGGGGCTGAGGCTCCGTTTCCAATGTTCTTCTCCGTCTTTACGTTCCCAGGCTGGAATTGAAATCGAAAACTTGAGGGAGTCCTCTTCACTTGACGTCGAGATTGTCCGGGTCCGTCCACGCTTCGCATTGATGATCAGACTGTCCTTGAGCTTGGCCAAATTCCCTACGCCGTAGCCACTGTCTTCATCAGAGTCATCAGAGTCAGAGTCATAAGTATCCGCAGCCAGAGATTTATCGAGGAGACGAGCAAAAGAAACCAGGAAATAGTTGTTGTCATTGGTTCGGCGCTTTTTTCCTGCTGGAGGTCGGCTAGTTCGACGGACTTGGTGCCGGAGAGATTCTAAAAAGGTGGCAGCGGGTAAGGAAGGGCAATACAGTGGGTTATTCTCATCAATGGATGGGTAGTCAAAGGGCATATTAAGGGAAGGAGGTGTAAGTTTGAATAAAGGTGATGTATGGTGAGAACTTAGCTGTACATTCACTGTTACCCACGCCACTCTTGACTTTACAGGTTTTAGTAGTGACACAACACTCACACCTTTTCTGCCCTCTAAAATACAACCGTTGCGTCCTTCACTCAGACATCGGCCTTCTTCCAGTCCCCCTAACCCGTCAACAGACTCGACACCACTGTGTAACTTCTCCACCATCCCTGCTGCATCAGGATTTATAAGAAATACTTGTTATTACTTGAGCAACTACCAGCAACTACAAAAAGACAGAAAGGTGACCGGCTCAGCAAGACAAGTCCCGTTTTCCAAAAGAGAATTTTTTTAGGTGCCGAGCAAGCGAAAAAAATATGAAAAGCGGTGACAAGCTAGGAAAAATTGGGCGAAAATGCAAACGTGCACATACATATTGTAAGCAAAATAGTACCAGTAATTGCTGGCAAAGAGACTCATGGCACAGCTTACTAACTTTTAACTTGCCAGCTTTTTAAAAGCTGGCAAGGTCAAAAAGCTCGCCCGCAAAACCTTAATTTACCGATGACTGGAAGCGGCCTTCCCTGTCCATTCAAGAAGGTACGCGGAGGTACACCAATATTTGATTGGCCTTAAATTGGGTTGCGCGTCTTTGGGCTTCTCCTGGCGCACGTTGTTTTTGGACTTAATGCCACCAGGGAGTTGTGAGGAACTCTTGTTCATGGTCAGCTGCCAGATACTACCAACAGTGCGAGTCAGTGCATCCTCAAGCCGTGGTCAAGGAAGGTTAGAGGAAAGTTTGGCGGCGAAGTTAGGCGACCATGTTTCACAACAAATTTCACTCTGCTGCCCTACCTCGCTGTGTCCACGAATTGACCAAAGTTGGCACCGCTCGTATTAAAAGAATTTTACTTTAGGCGCTGATCTGATAGGCGCCTGCTGACGTTCAACGTGACCAGCCAGGGCATTCTCATGCCAGCCGAGTCGCGTTGATAGCTGCCACAGTCATGATCACGGGGGGGGGCTTTTAGAGGAGCAACCATCTATGCGAGCCCCTACTCATGCAATCGCATACAGATCTCGCGGCCATCAGAGCCACAAAGCTCAAAACTGCTTTGTGCAATGTTAAATACTACAAACCTCTAATGGGATGTCGAGGCTCGGACGCGCAAAGTCTCTTGGATGCGTTTCAGTCGGTACGAGGGTGTTAATCAGTTTGATTTTTACTCGCTGAACTAACATTCGGGCTTCAGTTTCTGAGTGATGCGAAGCTGGACGCAGCCTTCAAAGGACATGTACTTGTTGCGACCCAAAGGCTGTCGGGTGCATCAGGCCTGTTCCCCGTTTATTTTCAACTGAAGGGTGTCACGGAGATAAATCAAGAACCTATGGCAAGTGGTGGCTTTGGAGACATCTACCAAGGAACATTCCAAGGAGAAGCCGTTTGCATAAAGGCACTTCGAGTCTATGACACCTCAGACGTCGAGTATATTTTTAAGGTACGCGTGAAACTTCATCGCGCAAAAGATCTCTGGTACACATACCTCCGCCTTAGAAACTTACCAAAGAAGCGATACTCTGGGGTCAGTTGTTACACCCGAACATCCTCACGTTTTATGGCGTGTATCGCTTCAGGGGTCGACCTTGTCTCGTCGCGCCATGGATGAGCAATGGTGACATCACCAAGTACCTGAAAAACAACCCAGATGCTCCCCGCCTCCATTTGGTACATACAGCTTTTATGTATAAGATCACTCGCTGAGTTCATTGATGGTATTTGCAGGCTGATGATGTTGCCAACGGATTACAATATCTTCACGAAAGAGGAATCGTCCATGGTGACCTCAAAGGGGTGTGTGTACATCATCAGAGCTGCATACATTGCCTTGCTAACTTGAGACAACATTCTGTGATGATAGCCCAACATCCTTGTCGATGATGCAGGAAGAGCTCGTCTCGCTGACTTCGGTATCTCCTCGATAACCAACTCCGAAATAATCAAATGTACAACCTTTTCCTCCGCAGGATCAACGGGGGGTTCCGTTAGATGGCAGGCACCCGAGCTTTTCGACAGCCAAACTGATGAAGAAGTGAAGAACAGCACAGCCAGTGATATCTACGCCTGGGCTGGCGTTTGCTTTGAGGTTCGTTGTGTGTTCGTTGTAAAACAAGCTGTATATTTATTGGATAAAGATTTTCACGGGCACTGTTCCGTTTTCTCACCTTACTCGTGACCCGGCCATCATGTTTCAGGTCCAGCGTGGTACGCGTCCAACGCGGCCCCCTAACAATTCTCCCGCCTGGCAAAAGTGGGGCCTAACCCGATTCAATTTGGACGCTCATGCAGGACTGCTGGATAGCAACTCAGAATGAGCGACCGACCATTACGGAAGTGATTCACCGTTTGCATGTGAACGACATGCAAGATGAACGACCCAGTCACAAAGTTTTATCACCTGGTACTTTTCAGGAAACGATGATCGAACCTTTGGATCAGATTGCGATGGATACTTTGGACCGCCTGCTGGAGGACATCATGGGGGCGGATATATTACCAGACTCGGATCCGATACAGGCCTTTGAACATACCTTGTTTGATGATCGAAGCACCCAAGTTGAAGCCAAATTGCCAGACCTAGGTTCCATTAAAGATCGGCGGATTGACTATGTGAAACTAAACGATGTCAGAGCTCTGGTGACGCGCCTATGGGCTGTTTTCAACAGTGCTGAACAGTACGAGAAGCTCTTGAGCTGTGATGCGACTCACGTTCAGATACTTCTCGATACGTTTCAGGCAGTGAGCTTCGGTATATGGCATACCTCGAATGTACTGTTCCTGCTAAACTCATTCTTAGCTACTTGATGTACCGCACCTCAGTGCAAAATTCCGAACATCCGTTCTTGTTGCCATCCAGCAATTTTCCAGACATCGCAACGCCGCTCCGACTTGCTACGTTGCGGAAGACGTCGAGATATTTGGAGAATTCCCACTCCGTTATGAGGGTCATACCGACGTCTACAAGGGAGGCTTCCGTGGTCAAGTTGTTTGCCTCAAAGTGTTTAAAATCTACTCGAAGTCAGAAATAGAGGTATTACTAAAGGTAGACTTTATTTTGTTTCTATAGCCACCCCTATACGCACACCCTGACATTTTTCAGCATGGTTCCGCGGTGGCACTTCCATTGGGACAGTTATCCCATATTAATCTTCTTCCTTTCTATGGACTCTATTATTACAATCAGCGTCTTTGCACGGTTTCCCCTTGGATGACGTACGGAACTGTCGTTGAGTTCTTGAGGGAGCATCCTGACGAAAACCGAAACTCGTTGGTAAGTGTCTTTTCTTGTCATGTGTATGCATTGGTAAAGCTCGAAAAAGGTCTTGGATATCGGTTCTGGGATAGCCTATTTACATGAACATGATATTGTACATGGAAATCTCAAAGGGGTGGGCAACTTTCTACTTGTAGGGTACATATCTGGACATCATCTTGTTTTTCAGACGAATGTCCATATCAATGATTGTAGGCGGGCATGCCTCGCCGACTTTGGCCTCTCATTTATCAGTGACTCGGACGTCCTGCGCTGGGGAGCACCTTCTACTGTAGCGCCTGCGCCAAGTTCTGTTCGTTGGCAAGCCCCTGAATTATACAACTTTGAAGCCGAGGAGAATGTCGCCCACACCAAAGCTAGCGACGTTTACGCATTCTCTTGCGTCACGTATCAGGTAAGCTCACTACACCCTCTCAAGTCGGAAAAAATAAGCGGATATTGCCTTGATGTAGATTTTCACTGGAAAAGTGCCTTTCTTCCAAGTCGAGTATGAGGTTGCTGTTATGTTTCATGTTAAAGCGGGTAGGAAACCCTTGCAGCCAGGCGCCACCAGTCTTGCATGGAGTTCATGGGGATTGACATGGGAAACATGGTTATTGATGTTGGAGTGCTGGAGCACTGACCCTAACCAACGCCCGAACATAAGCGATGTCGTCTCCCAGCACAGCTCGACCATCCTTATGGATGATAGGCCATCGAACAACGGGGACGTGTTGCTTTCTCCGGCCGATTTTCGCAACTCAGTCAGGGGTAAAATTCATTTACTTTCTGTTGAAGAACTAGAGGAGATTGTTACTAGGGCAGACTCTGAATGAGTGACAAGGTTGTCGGCTGTGGTTCACATTAGCGTTGGCAATGCTTGACCATATTTTGTAACAATATTTGTAGTATGTACAATCAAACCTACTGAGCTCTAAGATCTACGCATGGACTCGTACACATGTTGGCCAATGAGTTCACTTATAAGGCAGACGAGGTGGCGATATCCCAATAATATGTTCTTTGTTGCCAACCTGAAGATCGCACCCGTCAGCTGCCCATGTTTCCACAAACCGATTACCCCAGCGAGTCCCGTTTCAAAGGCGTTCAACATGCCACCTCTATGAAGACGGCTCCAGGGATACGGCCAAGGGGACCAGTGAAAGACGAAACAGGCACAGTTTTTTTCCTAAATTTTCTAAACCGCTGGTATCAGCCACCACCGACACATGTAGAGTTCCAACACGCTTTAACCCCAGACTAAAGTCGAACTTGAATTGTTGTTAGATTCTTGCCGCGCCTTTGCAGGCCATCATCACTAAGCAGAGATGTTGCAAAGTGGGCAAAATACATGTATGAATTCGATTCATTGCAGCTTCGTCCATTTGTCCATAGTAAAAAGCACGAAGAACAGTATGTAGCACAATATTGTTATGCGGAAATTTTAACAACTATCTTCTCCCCACTGATGACGTTCTTTCTCAAAAGATCCAATCCCAGTTCCACTCGCTCCTTGAGCGTCCCCTGATCCAGTAAGCGCACACGGCTCGGTTTGACTATCCCCTTCTCAAGCAGAGACGGAATGATCTTTGGTGCCAAATTCTCCCTCAAATACGGATCCTATAAGAAAGTTATATGGATCAGATTGTGGTATACAATTTAACGAGAGAACGCGACGTGCCTCTAGATATGCGAC
The DNA here is from genome assembly GCA_018221655.1 of Myochromella boudieri. NCBI lineage: Eukaryota > Fungi > Basidiomycota > Agaricomycetes > Agaricales > Lyophyllaceae > Myochromella > Myochromella boudieri. Next base: position 29,435 of record JABCKU010008242.1, read on the forward strand.
TGTCCGCACCCCCACTAGCCTCACGCCTTTAGCAAACGGTTTATTATCTTCAGGCAGCTCCGAAGTGATCTCATTTGCGTCCTCCACACCCAGTAGCCTGGTCCCTTTCTTGATTGGGAGCAGAAGCGCAACCGTTCCTGTTGGACTGATGATTTTCGTGAGAGCGATCAAGGAAGGTGCTGTACAGATGCAGTCCACAGCTATGTCCACCTTGCCGTCTCCACCGATAGCCTCCGCAACGTCAGCCGTGAGTCTGGGACTGTTATAGTCGAATGTGTCCGTAGCTCCGAGGGAACGAAGGAAATCATGGTGTTTTGGTGATGCTGTTGCAATGATCGTTTCGTACCCGGCCGCGTCCAGTAACTGAATAATGTATTGCCCGACAGTAGTGCCCGCCCCATAGACTAGTATTGGAGTGGTAACGCCCGAAGGTGGCGGTGATGGGGAGGGAAAAGATGGAGGAACTGGGAGACCGATCCTACTGAACAGAGTGAAGAACGCAGTTATCAGGTTATCAGGTATTGTCGCGGCTTCTTCAAGAGAAAGACTATTTGGGATCTGATCCTTTCATAAATCAAAGGAGAGCTTTATATGTGGGTTGATCTGACCTTAGAGCATACAAAACGAGGTTGGACGCTGTACTCCTGCGAGCCCCTCGCAGCCACCGAAGTGACTGAGAAAACGGTCACCTAAATCTACGACTTGGTAAAGAAGGGAGAAGGAGAATACTATGGCACATACACGATCCCCGACTGCAAGGTCATCAACGCCTGGACCGAGTTTTGTGACAATTCCGGAAGCATTAAATCCGAGGAGAGCCGGATACTCCGTGACGAAATATTCAAGGTCGGTCATGTAGGTGTCGAAGGCAATCATAGACGTAAAGTCGTGCTTGAGGAGTATTTGGCCGTAGCCGGGCTCCGCTGTGGGGACCTGGATTACATCGATTATGCCTTTCTCCGTAATAGCGATGGCAGTGTGAGTGGGCATGGCAGTGTGCGGGGACGGACAAATATATTAGATTGAAGTGTCCGCGGTTTAACTATGTATCTCAGTTTGCTATAGTACCTGCATTGTGACCGCATGATTTGGAGTGATCATCTTGAGATTGGCCTTACAGGCTCGTACGATTTGTGAGCATTTCGGCATAGTGGTGTGGGAATTGCTTGCAAAGGGATCCGCGTTTGCTGAAAGAGGAACACTGCAGGAAACTATAAAATCGAAAGAGGAGTGAAGGACTTCCATAATCGAGATTAAGATAAGGATGGCCCCGAGTAAAGTGACGGTAGTACTAACTGAACAAGAGCTTGTTGAAGGCGATATCAGGTAGCCCACTACATGGTATGGTAGAAAACCCGCCATGAGTTCGAACGAAACAACCACCATAGCCATATGATGTACACCTTGAGATAAATCAGAGTCACCATTCGATTGCTTAAGGTCTGAGTACGTCAGAGTGAGGCACAAATACAACACTTTCGACTGGCTTACGGGCAGTGTCATTAAGAGCACATATCAGCCTCAGAACCACCACTGCCGAGCGACAGTCCTGTTCACCTCCAAACATTCCGTAAAACGGCTTCTCGCTCTGACAGAAGAGATGGACGTGTATGTGTGACAATGAGTGTGACAGAACGGTGATTAGAAACGCAAGCGATGGTTCTCTCTGAAGGAACAAGGTCCTGCCGTCCAATTGGCCAGGTCAGGATGATTGCATCAGGGTTCAGAGACGATCTCCAAGTCATCAGACAACAGGGAACTGGTACCTTCACATAGAATAGCTCCGGTAATGATTGACACGTCTTAAATGCAGCCTGGTGTATAAGTCATAGCTGCCATACGCCCATCCCGTGGAAGTCGAAGAACAACCTGCAGTGTCCGACAAGTTAAGTTCAACTCGAATGTTCCAGCCCTTCCTCGGTCTCAATGCAATGCGGTATTTTTATTATTTCTCGTTCTGCAGTTCAATGTCAAAATAGTCCTAGAATTTTTGGATGATCTCACCAGTATCCCATTTCCTTTTCTGCAGATACGAACGAATACCTCCACGATGTCTGCTGTATCTTGGTTGTCGATGGAGATGACGTTCAGCAATAGTTTTGAGAGTGGCATGTATATATCAAGTCTTTAGGGCAAAGTAGCATTTCCTGGACGACGAAGATCGAAACTGGAAGGCTAATGAATAATTAGGGTTAACGTTAGTCGAACTGGGAAAGACGCAGTGTACATACCTTCAAGTTTTATGCATGTACACACCCTATCACTCTGCAAGCAGAGATATTGGACCGGGCTAGCATCGTCTGCCATATGGCTTACCGCACACACAAACAACGATTTTTGAAGGCATGGTTCGTATTGAAGGATGTCTGAGATAACCTATCTGCGAGAGTGTTCTTGGATTATCTCGAGGTTGAATGCAGGGGCCGCGATTGGGAACTTCAGACCCTTATTACTGGGAGTTGAACGGTGCGAAGGCTTGAAAGGACAATTTATGGTTGGTATACAATCAAGGCGAGGAGATGATGGGGAGACACGATACTGACCAGCATAAAACTAACACGGGTCGCATTCAAAGAGCTTAGCTTGGAGTGCACAAAGAAAAAGAACACGCAAAGCAAGTCGAAGTCTACATGAAGTGGACTACCAGTTTTAATATTTTATGAGGTCACAACCTGTCACAGAGCTACGAATGATAAGCTCCACCGGGCATTACGAATCCAGTGACACCTATATAAACCGCTGACCTTGGCTCTCTTTCAGGCTGTCGCTGATCTATCACCTGCTGCGATTTCCAGTCCTTCCAGGTTATCATAATGCGATGATCTAGCAAATTGGGTATGACATCCTAGCCTCTCAATCATCATCATCACTAGGCTCTCAAATGTATACTCCCAATGAACTTCGGCCGTGAAGCGACGATCTAGTGAGTCGGGTATGACATCCAACTTGTCTAGTCACCGTCTTAGCTCTATACTTCCCTGGGATGTGTCCTACGGAATTGTCTCGGAAATAACTACTTCCAAAGGCTCTCAAACTACTCACAGACTGTCATAAAGCGACGATCTAGTGAATTGGGTATATCATTGGTTACTACTGATCACACCCATAACTCTGTATCAGGTGAGCGTTTTACAGGCATCTGATGTTGTACGTGTAGGCCTTGTACTACTGCGCTTAATTAGACATTGGGGAAATTGTTCACAATTATCCCTTGCATTAGACTCGTTTTCAATGCTCGGTGGGCAGACGCAATCTCTTGCAGGGGACTGCATCTTCTGATGTTCACTTCTTTCTATATAACGTTTTCGCCTTCTGTATACCATCAGGGTTCTGGTTGCGTCATCGTCCCTCCTTAACGTCGCACTCTGGCATATTGACAATCAACGTCATCTGCAATACACGGCGTAGTCGGGGAACTTGACCCACTTGTTCAACAAAATTTCTGTCGCCGCAGCAGCCTCTGTGCCTTGTTCACACATTCCAGAATTGAGGTTACACTTTCCATTCTATGTGTGGATCTCGTCAAATCTCACAGTAGCTCTCTTTTGCCACGTCACATTCTTCACGACTTGGTCCTTTGTGGATTTCTTCGTACATTGGGGGTCATCTGTTCAACTGCGTAGTCGGCGTCACTCCAATCGTTCTTTAAATAAGTGTCATAAAAGAAGTCAGTATAATGTTACTTCCCTTTTTCACTAATTCAAAAACTTGCGCTTTTCCGATTTGGCCGCTTTTGACTGGTATTTCGTGATGTCCGTATATTTTGACCATGACGATGGCCTGGACTGGGGGCCTAGGCATTATCCAATCGACCTCGACCTACTGTTACCCCTTGACGATACCGTGTGGACCGATCCTTCAGACTCGCTCTTAACACCTGCAGTGACTTATTTTCTTGTCCTCCAACGGGTTGTGATGGATGTTAATCAATCTTATAGTACCTAGTACACACCCCCAATCCTGTTGATACAACCTCAAACACCTTCTACCCTGGTTCACACCCGCAAGGTTTCAACGTAATTTTCCTCTCTACAGATTCTGCGCGCTTCTACGTACATACCGAAGTTTTACTCTCCATATCTAAGGACGCCTTCCACTCCTTTCTTACTCCACCCAGGGTGAACGCTACAGATGAACCCATCCATGTCACTGTGGCGTCTAACGTACTCGACGTGATTTTACATATCATGTATTCCATGCCCTTTGCGGCCAACGAGCCAGAATTCCCCACTCTGGTCACCGCAATAGATAGCATGGGCTTGTACTCTGTGCACCCAAAGGATCACATAACACCGTCTCACCCAAGTTACGCCTATCTCCTCTCATTCGCGCCCATCGTTCCTATGGAACTCTACTCGCTCGCAGCATGTCACAACCTGATTGAGATAGCCACTGCAACTTCTTCCCATCTACTGTCCTACAACCTCTCTAGTATTGACGATTTGACAGCAACACGGATAGGAGCCGTGTATCTCCGACGCCTTCTATGTCTCCATCTTACACGCGTTGAGGCTCTAAGAAGCATAGTTCTTGTGCCTCCGCACCCCCACTCACCCACAAAATACTGCAGCTTTACCTCGCAGAAGCAGCTGATTCGCGTGTGGGCTTTTATTGTGTCCCGCCTTGCATGGGAATCTAGACCAGGTTGGTTCCCGCCATTTTCCTAAGTCTTGCTGTTCTGACCGCCGATTACCATTATTATATGGAATCCTGACCTAGATCTCTCAATTCCGTCCATCAAAGCGGCATTCTGGGAGATCCATGATGAGATTACGTGTAAACTCTGCCAAAACGCGCTCGAGACGCGACTTAATGATGCTGTGACGTGCTGGGCTCGTGTGGAGGTAAGTCGTGCTCTCCTTCTGGAAGTCTCAACCTGTCGTGCAGCATATGTGCTAACTATGTTATTGTAGCGCACCATATGATTTGCGATCTGGTTTTGAATAATATCTCTCGTAGTTGGATGTTGCATCAGCGATTCTGGGAAAAGTCGGTGATCCCACATCAAAAGTCACATTATTGTGACAGTCCACAAGGGTCTACAAGGGCATGTCGACGGCC
>JABCKU010008243.1:0-34459 GCA_018221655.1 Myochromella boudieri
TCTTGTATGTATTCTTTATAATGGCTAGCAGTGCATCCTAAGTACATTCAAAAGCTTTGCAATAGCCATTTCACACTGTTGTTTATGAGTTCATTGGAAAACATTATGGAAAATTGTAGAAAATTCAGTTTTGCACTTCATCAAGCATAGCCTGTAATCGTCAGCTGTTGATATAACCTAAATTTCTACTGCTCTGAAATCTTCACATTGACTGGAATCTAAAAATATGCACCCAGAAATATTGAGATGATTTTCTCTATTTAAATAAAGAAAATTCTCTCAAAAAGCGAATTTATTGACTTGAAAGATACAAAGAATACCATAATGCAAGCCTTGTGGGCCTGCAGGTAATATTTGATTCATTCAAAAATTCCAGGATGGTCCCAGACATGACACCAGTTTTTCTTCCCCTTTTCTTTTCTTTTCTTTCCTTTTTGGGTTATTTTAATTAATTATTAATCAACCACCAACATGAGCGCTGAGCCGTTGACTCATGGATGGAGTATTTGCGGGTTGAAATGGAAATGTGCACCCAGAAATATTGGAATGATCTCATCTATTCAAATAAAGGAAATTCTGTGTGAGAACGAATTTATAGAACTAAAGTTACTAAGAAAGCCATAAAGCGCCTGCCAGTGCGAGCCTGCAGGTAATATTTTATTTCTTCAAATTCTGGGACAATCCCAGACGTGACACCAGAGCCAGAATAACAAGCTTAGTTGAGACAGTATTGTGGTGGCAGATGGAGAAACGCGCTGATTTCAGTCAAATATCGTTCACTCTCCATATATCATAGTAAAAATCTGACCTTCTTTCAGAATTTCTAAGGAATGACTGTATATTAAACGATCCCACCCTTCAAGGAACAGGAACACCTGTTTCTCTCAGGAACTTACCATCGTTGGAGCCCAAGGTACCCAGCAACCATTCCTGCGGAAGATCATCTGCACAACAGTTGTCGAACCCAGGTCACAACGCGGTCGCTACCGCAACATTTGAATTCTCTGCTTTGTCATGGTTTGTTGTGGATTAATTAAGATATGTCCCTGGTCAGGTCGCGGTTCTCAGCCTTTTCAAGCTTGTTCGGTTCCATGCCCTTGATGAGGTATCATACTGTTATGTTTGGACAGCTGGACACCACACTTACTAGACATCGCCACTTCGTGAGTAAAGTCCTTCGTCACATTGAAGGCTGACGAAACCAGTCGCTAAAGGCCATAATTTTACAAGCGAGGCCACTCTAGTAACCTCAGCTAACCACCACTGTTCAACTTTCAGGACCTATTTCGATTAGATTGAGGTAACGTAACTGTAAGACTAATGATTCCATCTGAAGCAATTATATTTTTGGAGTAGGTCGTCGCCCATACCCTTGTTACCTCTTGTTACTTATCAGCTTTCAACCAGGCACAGATTCCCACTATCAGTCAACCCTTTTTCCTATGCCCCAACTGGACTTGGTCCTAAAACTCTATTCGTAATGGAGACTCATAATCCGATGGCATATGTCGTTAATGGACAACCCCATCAGTACTGTATTCCGCTTGTTTGTTAGATAAAGCCTCTTTCCATTCTCTTAGCTCGTTGAATCCACACACTTGCCGCCCTTTTCGTATTCCATGCAACGTGCAACATGTACCAATATTCGCATTAGGTCGCCGGCTGATGCACGAGTCATCTTTCACGCAGTCCTTCTAAATATCCTTCCTATGGTCACTCGACGCCTGGACAACGAGGAAAGGGGGCTGATATTACCTGGCTCTGTATATGTATGGGAAGAAAGGGGGCCACACGCTGAATTGACTGGGGTGAGTCATACTATGTGCACGCATTCTGTATGTTTACATTACTCTTTGATAGGTCGGTATCGAGCGGTGGACGGACGGTCAGTGTTCATCGTCGACAGGCGGAACGGGTTTTCTAAAGATATTGCACAGGCATCCGGTGGGGCCCGTCGAGGGTTCGGGAAGTATGGATCAGAGGCTGTCTACTTTTCAGGTTATGATTTTGCTCATTAGACGGCCACAGGGTTTTCTATTCTACCATGAAAAGAAAGATTCACACTCGCAACATTTATATACAGGCAGCGCCTTTAATTCCGGTGCTTCGTAAGTAGTCATTCACTTTCCGAGACAACCGACTTTTGAATGACCATTTTAAGTACTTCCATGAATAACCGCTCAGTCTTGGTGAAACAGACATACACAGTGTATGTTGATACACCTGTTGGCCAACGCAAATGGCATCTCAGTATGTACATTTCGATGGATTAGATTCACGACAAATCCCAACATGATTTTCAGTTGCATATTTCACTGAGGAATCGATTGAACATCTACGATCAATTGATGACTTCCCTCAACTCGTCAACTTGACTGTCCCTAGTGGCAAATACAAAAGTGCGCGCTCTGCGAAAGGCAGACCAGACCATATCTTCAGCACTGAGGCGGACCCTCCCGAGTTTTCCCGACTGGAATATATTGCTTATACTCCTAGACGGCATTCAACATCGTCATCTCTTGCACACTTCGAGTCTGCTGGCGGTCATCTAACACAGCACATTGAACACTCTCCTCGTTACCGAACTCCAAGCTATTCTGATTCTGCATCCTCAGATGAAACTCCAGACAGTCTCGCACCACTTGAGTACCTCCAAAATATGGCTCCACCGCGTCGACATCCTGTGGATGAGAAGACACTTAAATTATTCCCTTTTTCTGGGCTGCTGTAACATGTAAACTTTACTCTATAATCATTGGGCTAAATAATTGATATCCGTGGGATGGACATGTACATTGGGCTTACACTGAGGTACAACTAACTAATTGAGGTTATTCCATAAGTGAGAAAAAGGCAAGTGTCTAATGCATTGACACGTCCTTTTCCGTGTTATTGATCAGTTCGACTCAAGTTGAAGCTCCCCACGCCTTCAATAGACCTTTGACGAGACCGTGGGACATGAGTCTTTCAGAGTCCTACTTGCCAAGTTAACCTCTCTACATCCCTCGCAGCCGATGTAGAGGCACATTAGGCTCATATATTTAAAAGGCTGATTACACTGTATGGGGTTGGGCAAATTTTCAATGACGCCGTCCGCCCATACATGAAATCAACAACACCTCGGTAACGATGGCTGTCACTTGCCTTAGCACCCTATCATGCCAACATCAGTTTAGTTTCAAGCTAGTCGATGACATGCCTTACGAATAAGGGAGAGAGTAGACAGATCTTCCATGAACGGTCGTCAGGAACTTGAAGAGCCAAACAAGATGTCGTTGTCGATCCTCGATACGTAAGGTTATTGGAGCGTCGGTTACCTTGCTCTCGCGCTCATCAAGGGCAGAAGAACCATGCCATACAGGAGGTGAGAATCGCGTATAGGTCCAAATGGAAAACGCAAGACGAATCCCTGAGTGTGAATTCACAGCCGTCATGACACAACACACAAGCACTGGGAGAGAGAAAGCCATTTCAGCAAAATGAATGTATCTAAATGTTACAACACAAAGCACAGATTGAAGGGACAGGGACGCCTTGTTGATGACGAGAATGATATTGCAGAGCGGAGTTAATCCTTCTTTACATGGACAGCTGTAGCCAACAAAGTACTCGGTAACTCGCTATTCCCCACACTAGAAAGGAGGGAGACAGAGCCAAACACAAGAAGTAACAACACGATCACAGTGCCTGTCAGGAGGACGAATGGACTACAGAGAGCGCCAGTAAATATTGTAAATTGTAAGAAGTTTGAAGGAACTAACCCGCTGACATCCTTTCTCTCACAACTTTGGCCAACCCAGACATCCGTCTTTACCCTGGAACCCTCTCCTGTCTTGGTGACGCCACAAGTGCATACGAAGCACGTCCGGCCGGACTTGGTAGCCTCAAGGCATTGGCCCCGTCCCGAGCAGGAGTTTGTCCCATTTGAGCAAGATTCCGCGGAGGCAAAGCAGGTTGATACGGAGCCGATAGGTTCCTGTGGGGGAGGATGTGTCGGGGGTAGCGGAGACTGAGACGTTTTGGCTCGTGAATCGCGTTTCTCCGGCGAGGACAAGGATGAAGAGAATGTAAGGAGTGCCACGCGTATAGTGTTGGGGTTCTCGTAAGCATCTGCGAGAAACTGACGGATTTCTCGTGTGGCTGCAAGATATTCCGCGCTGGTGGGCCCATGCCGCCGACGTAAGTTAGAGAGGATGGTCAATTCAAGGGCAGCAAAGGACGGTGTCTCCGCGGATTGAATGAATGCGGCGAGGGAGTCGGAGTTTCCGCCATCATGAACTGAGACAAAAGTGTGTGCAGCACGATGCAGGTAGGTGGCGACCACAGAGGACAGCGAGTCCATGGGGGGGGACGATAGGTTGAACGAAGGCTTGAATGTCGGAGGAAGGACAGCTATAAGACGTCAGTATCATCGAGTATGAGGGAGAAAATAGCTGTACCGCTTGTATCGTGCTCGTCGAGTGTGAGAAGGAGAACATTGCTTGGAGCAGACCCTACGAATGGGTCGCTGTTGGTGAAATGTTGGTCACGCAGGGCCTCGAAGACCTCAAGACCAAGATGGCGCGACAAGACACTGCTTGCGAGCTGAGGGGACAGATATGAACGAGTAAATGTTGGTGCAGGGCTCAGGTAGACCTCAATGGCAGCAGAAAGGCGCAGGACGCAGAGCACAGTGGCCACCAGCAGTGAGTGCATCGCAGCAGAAAGGGTGTTTGTGTCTGTTTGTCCCCGCCCTTCCCTTAGCTTAGCGCTCATGCAGGCCACCGCGACGCTGCTCCAGCGGGTTTGTTGTCCTTTCACCTGGTATTTCTACTCTTCCTACGACGCACAGACCCCCTCACAGCCCTCTCTGCAGTGCGATCTCAAGTAATAGCCTTTGCCCACAGTTCAGACTTATGAAGCCACCCGATCTCCCCCAAGAGATATGGCTAGAGATATTTCAGTTCGCCACTCACGTTCATCAGCATACCACTGTCGTGCCATTAGATCCTTTCACTCCAAGACGCGTGTCCAGCAACGTGATGGGACCCAATACGCCTTCCGTTTCCATACGCACCAAACTCTCTTTGGTCCTCGTTTGTCGCTCTTGGCGAAGACTTGCCCTTCAGCTCCTCTATAGTTATTTGTGTATTAGGAGCCCCGCTCGTGCTACCTCCATCCTTATAGCCCTTGGTTCCAGGTCCCTTGATGTACATGAAAAGGGCAACAGTTATGGATACTGCACTCGGCACATTGAAGTCCACACCCACGCCCGTGGCGCAGGCGACTTATCCTTCTTACAGACCCTCTTTAAAATATTCAAAGCTTGCCCAAATCTCCGCACACTGAGTGCAAACTGGAACCACCACTTGCCGATCGAATTTCTGGATGCCATTTCGAAGCTTCACGGGCCTTCTCTTTGCGGTCTTTACTGGAATGATCACATCTCCACACCAAAGAAAGGGGCAGTTGCGTTCTCTCGCTTTCTTGGATCTTATACCGCACTGCGTGCCCTGGATCTTCGCAATTACGGAGGGCCAGTCCACACCGCGTCTGCTGTCACCCTTCCAGCCGTTCAGGACCTTGTTATATCAACCACTCTGACAAGTTTGTCTGTTGCAACCGCCCTTTGCCTACCTACTTTACACAATCTCACCATCAGGACCCATCCCGAAAATATTGAGCCAAACGACCTCCTCACCGATTTCCTTCACGTCCACGGCAATTCGCTTCTTAGCGTGGATGTTCACTCCCCGTCGACTGATGCCGACTTTGAACACCATACTTCTCAGCACAGACGGGTGATATGCCAAATCAACCCAGATATATTTCTCCTTGACAACCGCTGTCCTAACCTCTTGACACTCTGCTTCCCCACTACATCGCCAACACTCAGCCCTAATATTGACCACCCTCTTCGGCGTATCGGGCTCCGGGGCGTTCGTGCAGAGACCCTCTATCCTGACAAGAACACAAGTACTGTCAACCATCTCATGTCATTAACACCCAGTAGCTATCCCAAGCTAGAAGTCATCAGAACCATCGATTTCTTGGTCGAAGCTGACACTGATGTTCTCATAAAGGATGTTTTTGTATGGTGGGTGGAGAGGTTTGAGAAGCAAGGCATCGACTTTTTGGACGGAGAGGGAGTGTTGTGGAAGTACGACTGTTCTTGAGCTGGACAGAAGTGACAACATTTTCTATAACAAACTCGAGCTCTATGATGCTCAGCTATCTTGAAGAGAGGCGTGAACAAGACGGATCCTGTATGCGACGTTTTCAACGGTCTCTATTTCATTTCCACGCTACTCTATTATAAATATTGTAGAGTATCTCACAAGTAATGAAAGTAACTTAATCTAGCCTGTCCAAAAAGTCAGGCCTTCTATATTTGCCATCAAATCTCCGCCTAGATCCCACAGTACTGATCATGAAGTGTTTAGCAAACGGCTAGCCATTTCGAACCCAAGAAATGTGGCACCATTCGCGAATGGTGATCTGCAGTATTATCAGCCACTTGATTTCAAGGTGCCACGTTACAAGGTCCTCACCTAATGAGGGTCGGCCCCAGGCCCCGTGTAAAAGCACCAATACCTTCGGTTCGCCACACTTTGCGAACACAGTCCAACGTTGAAGCATACTTCTGACCACTCGACAGGGAAAATCCATCTGTCTGCATCCTAGATTTGATCATGTCTATAGGGTATATAACCGCCCAAAGCTAAACAAAAACGTAAGAAGAAATCCAAGCTCCTCAGAATCTGCGTACCGCATAACCTGCCGTAGCTCCATATATCACTGCGTTCAGAGGGCTGATCTGATCTCGCCTAATCCTCTTCTTTGCCATCTCCCATTGCACAATTTTCTCGTATGTCAGAAAGTAAATACCATAGCCAGTAGCCTCTCGAAGCAGAGTAACAGCTTGGCCTTTGTAGATGCCAGCAATGCCATATCCAGCATGGATCTTTTTGATGGCGTCCCACGGTCCTGCATACATGGGATTAGTATTAGACTGTGTTTGTAGGCCTTGACAAGATGGTCCATTAAACTCTGGAGATTGCCTTGAGAACAGTTTATACTTACGTATACGAATATGTTCGACCGGTCCTGAAACGATACCATTGGTCAAGCCAGCGGCGACTCCGGCAGTAAAAAGTTGTCCGCCAGTGAGAATACTCCCTCTTCTGTTTAGTTCATTCTGTTTGGCGAAGAACCGCTTCATCCACTCAAGTGCGCCAAATTGAATCGATACACAGAGACCAATGCCCAGTAATGGTGTCAAAGTTCCCTGGGAAGTTGTCAATGGCTTCATATTCAAATGTTTGTGTTTAGAATACCTTGTAAAACGCCAAAGGCCCTTCGTTCTTCAAGATACCGCCAGCACAATCTAGCATACCTTTATAAGTGCCTTTAGGGGCAGTTTGCATTCGCTAAGGATATAAATCAGAACAAGAGCTACCAGTACGAACCAGTAGAGTTTAACGTACCACTTTGACAATATCGAAAGGCTGTCCTACGAGGACCTGAAACGCGATTAATTTGATGTGAGTGATAACACGGCGTTGTAGGCGAAGGTAAATAGATAGGTATACCTGAGCAATTCCCCCAGCCGTCCCAGCCGTTAGGTCTTTCACCGTCTTCGACATCAGCCACGGAGGATTGCGGTATAGGCAAAGGGAGTGTACAGCTGACCCAGACCATCGCTATATAAATGAACTGCAGCAAAAAATCACCAGCCAAACTCACGCAAATGCGGCAGATAAGATAACCCGATCAAGCAATTATTCTTTTGTGGCAGTGTTCCATTTTATTTTCGCGATGGCCTCTCAGCTCCAACAAACACAGCTTCCTAGGCAACACAATGACCAGGAAGAGGACGAGGACGACTGGGACGACGACTATGATGGAGATGACGACGATATCGACGCTGAGGCAGAGGAGATTGCCCGGCGGCTGGGTGAAGAGTTGTGGGCGGATATTAGTAAAGCCAGCGCTGGGGGCATTAGTCCCTCAACCCTCATTTCACCTTCCGTTAATCCAGACTTTCCGATTCCACCTACTCAAACTATATCACGCAAAGTTGAAGCAGCAGTCATCACTATGAAAGCAATCCTTGCTGTCATAGAAAACGACCCACCTGCTCGCTCTGCTCTTGCTTCCACGATCATCCCCAACTCTGATGGCGACAACCTGCTAGCTACTTTAACTCAAGTTGTTACGTCGGGCAGTCTGTCAAAATCTATTGCACTTGTTTTGAGCCCTGTTCTGGTGTCGTTGGCTAGGTCTGATGTACTCTTCAGCAACTTGCGCCATTCCAATGCCTCTTCCATTCAGCTGGATAAGGGCAAGCGGAAACGTGAAGAAGCAGATGACGGCCAGAGTTTTCAAAACAAGATCCTTAAACGCCCTTATGTTCCCGAATCTGACTTGCAGGTTCAGGTTAATGAAGCGGTTCGCGTAATTTCTCAAGCAGTGGTGTCTTCACCTTCACAGCCGCTCGATCCTTGTCTGGTATCTTCTATCCGACTACCGCTGCATCAGGTATTCTTGTTTGCTGTGACATCGTCGGCAGGCGGTGGTCAAGACATGCATGCTTTACAAGAAATCAGTGGCCTCATACAGGTCATCGGCGTTCTAAGTGGTATTCAAATTGGGCAACCTCCTGACTCTCAGCCCACTCACATTCCGCCAAATCATGTATACTCTTGGCTTCACTCCCAACCTCCCACATCTTCCACCGACATCGGGACCGCTGTGTACCCCTGCCTCGTTGCTGGCTGCAAGAAGGTATTTTCGCGACTATACAATCTTCGTGCGCATCAACGGATCCACGCAATTCATCGTCCTTTCCACTGCAATTTCTGTCCTGCGTCTTTTGCTCGAAATCATGACCTCAAACGACACATCAAAGTACACGACAAAAAGGCCTGGAAATGCGGAGGCTGTTTGAAAGTTTTTTCTCGTCGTGATGCGATCAAGAGACATAAAACCGGCAGCAAAACCAGAGGTCCAAGAAGCGAAGCTTGTGTGAATGCCGAAGTATTAGAGGTTGAACTTGACGATGAAGCAGGCGATGATTTAATGCGAGAGGAAAGGAGAGCAAAGATCTGGAGTGGTATAGCTACCTCTCAGGCAGATGCAGTTACTGCACACCTCCCACCATTGCACAGGCATCGAAATTTGTCGCACATGGAGGAAGGAGAGATCCAGCCTACCACTATCTCTGCCATACAACAAATTGTCTTGAGCCTCCATGGACTCCTGCAAACCCATGTTGGAGGCGCCCTTGGAACATCTATGGATCAGACTGTTCTATCACCTACCGATCCAGCAGCTGGACAGGCTACCCTGGCAAGTGTGATTGCTCGCGCCCAATTGCAAACCATGCCTTTTGAAGCAACGGTATCTGAGACTGTTGACGACGATCTCTCCAGTGCATCAACAGATCCCTCGAGCTCGGTGCCTGATGTTCAGGTTTCTGGAGGTATAACTATCTCCTCTGTCGAGCCGATGACCCCAATCCCATCTTTATCTATGTATGGTCTTTCTGACGAACAAACGAAACTGCTTGAGGAAGCCATTGCTAACGCTGCCTCTGCTGCCCAAGCCCAGGCTGAAGCTGAAGCTGCGTTAGAAGAGGAAGACGATGATGACGGAGACTATTATGATGAGTTTGAATACAGCGAAGATAATCTCGACCTAGATCAGTCGTAGGAGCTTTTAATGCAGTATCTATGTGGGCAACGGCGTTTTTTTCTATACATCGCAAAAGCTATGGGCTAACTAAGACTTCACTAGCGTTTCACAAGTTCATCCTGGTTCATCAAATATGTGGATGCGTCTAGTTCACCTTGGACGGTGATGCAGGATTCTTGACCTAAACGGCAAACTCGACTATTACCACAACCGAAATACGAAAAGTCCTTATACAGCTCACCCATCCATCCTGGACTACAATTTCGTTTCTGCCCCGTGCCTTCTGCGTACAGTATATTTCATACGTATATTGGCATCGATCTGTGTCCACATTGTCCGGCTCTCCGCTGTTTCACGTTTCCAGGCATCTGCGATTGCCCGTGCAGGAGACAACGCTGATCTTGATCGTGGTGAAGGCGTCCTCCGCGCACTACGTAACGGCGGTGAATCGGGACTCATTTGATGTGCGTAGAAACTGGTGCATACATGTTTAGAACTAGGGAAAGATTTCAGGTGAATTGAGCGTACAGCAGTCGTGAAGTATCCTGTATGACGGGAACCGTTTCGTATGTCCATTTTTATATGCATACATACACCCCCCTCAAAAGGGGAGGCAAGATACTTGTACGTGTATCCCCCTCGATCAGGCAGCCAGCTCTAATATAGAACAAAGGGAACCCTCCATCAGGAAGGTTGAATGGGCATGACCTTGGCACGTTCGGAACACGCCGTTTTGAGAAACGTGACTAGGTCGACCGACGACGTTGAACTTGAAGAGTGTCTGGATACCTTCAAATCAAGTGAGAAAGGTTCCTACACTGTAGATATCAAATTTTTTTGAATATCCAGGAAGGGAGATGGATTGGGTCCTGGAATAGACTTGGGTCACTAGAACTCCATACGGTTCGTTTCACGTTGCTAAGTTCATTAAAACGAGGAAAACACGTTCACAGTAAGTTCATCATTGTCACGGTGTGCTATCACCTTTGACATATGTGGGCAATGAGGTGATGAGAAACTGAGGCATATGTCAAGCCATGGGCCTGCATCCCTTCATTATTAATCGACTGTAAGTTGATTAAGGAAAAGGTTTTCCTTGCGAAAAAAGGATTTGCGAAGTGTCTTGCATTCTCACATTATGAATACTCCCATTTTTGAGCTGCTTGGTACCACATAGAATACTTATCCACCTATGATTGCGGTTAATATCGATATCTCCATTTCAATCAAACGGCGGTCCAGCTGAGAAGACAGTACACCCCCAATATCAGTGCCCAGCACATTGTGGGCGCAAACAACAGATGAGAAGCTGTTGACGATTTTGTCGGCGCCTTGGCCGATGGTTGCGGTGATCCATGTGTAGCCTGGGTAATACCATTCACGGTTCCATTGACTATTACGTTGGTGCTTACTCGTCAACATGCAAGGTTGATCAGGGATGAAGGATCTTACTTATTGCGTCAAGCAGGAGATTCCTGAAGTCACCAGCCGATTCCCATGCAGCAAAACCTTTCAGGCCATTGACCTTTATAAAGTCACCTTTTGCAGCAAAGGATCGAGCATCGTCATACGCGATCATGATCTCTGATGTGGTATTGTAGATATAGGGCTGTGATAATACTTATTGCAAGAATTTGGTGAACAAGGAAGAGGAAACTCACAGTATTGCTGCACTCGTCATAGCGGTAAAGAATGCCCCGCTTCGGCGTGCCATCTGCGTTCAAAAAGTCACTCTCTACGAGGCTCCAAAAGGCGTACGAGCCTCCCGGTGGCTGAAATACCCCACAGACATCCAGCTCGCCATCACCATTCCACCGATCTCCTTTTGGCTTGTTGCCTTGACCGTAAGGGGGGTAGGGCGCAAGAGTCGTATTGGACTTGCTTGAGAAAGCCACGCTTTTTTGAACGTGGTATGAACGACCATACATCGGAACTCCAAGAACTATACGGTCTTGAGGCATTCCGGCCTCAGTCCACGCTGTGACAGCCAACTGTGCTGAACCGTGCTGGCCAATAACAGGCGCACAGTTATCGTTTAAAGGAGAATTGGGGCCAGCGCCAGATATAGGTGTTGATGGAATGTCGTAGTTCATGATGACAATGTAATCTAAGACTTCGCCAAACCTTGCGATGCCTGTAAAAGGAGTGCCTGATGGGCCAGGGAATGGTTTTATATCAGTTGCAGCAGAGAGTACCACGCCATCACCGAGATGTTGACGAAGTTCCTGGAGAAACGCAAGAAAGTTGGTAGTGTCATCAGAGTTTACAGTGTTGCAGCCAATACCCTGCGATCCAGGGTACTCCCAGCTACGAGAATTAGAATGGAAGACTATTACAAAGGGGACGGAACGTACTCGAAATCGATGCCATCGAGCTTATACGTCTTGACCAGCTGTGCTACGGCCCCTGCAAATGCAGTTCGGTTGTAAGCGGATCCGACATTGTTAGAGAACCACCTCGATCCAGTCCAACCACCAATTGATAAGCCAGCTTTTACGTTCTAAGAATGAACGATTCAACTTTCAGGCCACTGGCAGCAACTTTGAACTCACATGTTGATGTGCGGCAACTACGAATTGAGGTAAAAGGAGCTGGTCGGATTCTACAAGGGATATTATATTGGGATCTGAGGTGGTGATGCTATAGCGCAAGACATGTCAAGGAGGTGACTGGCCTGGCAGATGTCTGGTACTCACGCAAACGCGTAATTCACTAGGGTATACTTCGACCAACTAACCGCAGACAGCGGTTGATCTGCAACGTGCCAGCCAGCATACCAAGTCGTAGAGACGAGCGGAGTGCTAGAAGAGGAGGCGTTTACACTGACTTCACGCTCTAATAACTTGCCATGTGTTGCTGATTCGTGACTAGCAGCAGATGCGACGGCCCATGTCAAAACAAGGGACAGAAAAGGGAACATCGTATAGATAGGATAAGCCACGTTTGGGAGCAGAATCCACCTGTCTGTGAAGAGTTGAGGTTGGTGCTGGTGTAATCATGGGCGATGTAGTTTTTGATCTCATGGATACTATATGATAATATCAAGCCTGACTAGGCCTGACTCCTCATCTCCGTTGGAACTCGTGGGTACAAAATCCTCCTACACATTGGTATATAATAGGTGTATTGTTTATTTGAGATTCGGTGGAACGATAGATGCCAGCTCTCGCCTACATCCTTTAGGCAACAGGAACTTAAACTTGTCCGAATTGTCAATAAGAAAACGGGGAAGGCCCACGGCGGAAGTCAAACTTTTCAAAGTTTCCGTCGGTAGGAGCTTATTGTATACCTATGGGATAGCACTTACGGCTCAAGGCTCATCTGGGACAGGAGGTCTTTATACTGTATGACGTATCAACCATCTCAGCCAAATTTTGGGGAAGAGTTTCATAAGGGAGAGACCTACACTGTATGCTTCTGGTAGCATGCCAAAAATGTCCTTTCCTTGACAAATTGTCTCTTGTATCCTCCCCGGGTCGAGGAGTTTCATATTTCCACCGATGCGGTCTGAATGGGAGAAACCTTGCATCTTGATAATATATTCCGGAATAGTCCTGAAGCAATAACTGCAGTGCCAGCCAGAGTCCGCCAGCATTCGCTCACTGCTTTTTGAATGTCGATAATAGACGTTGGGATGCCAAAGGTGTACACTCGCACGCCAGCTGGCCATATCCAATTGCCATTCAAAACTGTGCAAGAGGTGCCAGATCAGGTGTTAGGAACGCGCCTGCATAAAATGACGGACCTATATAAAAAGTTACGAAGCTGGAGATGGATGGATTCGCCAAAATCACATGCTTTCAGGAGCTCTATGGTATGTCTAGACGGAATTTCATCGATGTCGGACATTATAACAAGGCTTTGGGTGGCAGCTGGGAGTGCATTCATGTGGTTACGAAGTTGAAGAGTCATTGCGTCGCGCGTGGCCGCTTCAACATGCCAGGCGTTCTGTCCAGACTGGAGGGGATGACCTGGCAAGCTTAATTGTTGTATAAGGCCTAGATCATCGGGAAGGAAAGTAACATGATACTCACAACTGATAGACTATCTTCGTCTCAAATTTAGCAAACCTTTCTCTATTGTTTGCAAAGTATGTCTCCTTTGGCAGGCCGGTGAATGTTGTATTAGATTCGATGATGAAGAAATTGTCGACAACAGAATCCAGTTCGTTCATACGAAGTTCCAAGAGGTCAAGTTCGCTACTCATGAGAACAGCGTCTAAAACCTTGAGAGTACCCTTAGCTTCCCGTCCCTGCCATTCGTGGAGCCGGCAAGCATGCGAATCCATGGCCATACCCTCTGCATAGTAATGGGGTATAACTACCTCAGGACCGTCCGCAGCGTCCCATAGCGGCCTTGTCACATAAGACAGAGCATTCTTGATCTGGTAATGATTCGATATTATGAAGTGCAGCAGGCCGATAATGATTAGAAACACGGGAAAGAGGACAAGTTTGTGCGGTCTTCGTAGGAAGGACGCCATGGAGGAGAGTATTCGATGACACCAAGTATTGCCCAGCAACACCTAGGAGAGCACAGCTGATAGGTTGCGGCAATACCCAGAGCACTCTATATACCCAACTCGGGTTGAAATCAAGTTTCAATGGTTGATGTATCAAGGGGATGAAACGTGTGACATGAATAATTTATTCACTAAAACTACTAGTACTAACGATCAGTGAAGCTGGTTCCCCCACTGTACTAAATCTCGACTTGGGAGCTGGAATCATAAGGAATGGTGTCTAGAAAAATTAAAGGGGTTGGTATCGATGTCAAATCACAGATAATCAAAATTTATTCCTACCCCAATATAAGCCATGAATCTGTTGATATCTTCCTCCCGAGAGGTGAGGGATTCGGACGTTGGGGAAGCCTCTGGGTTGTTCAGGCCAGTGATTGGCGTTGACCCAAGATCGGCAACTGGAGATATAGCGCTTGCCGAGTTGTCGAGCCCATAGTCCTGAAGCAGCCTCTTAGCTCTGTCCGAGTCTAGTATAAACAGGGACTGTAAATCTCGTGGAAAAAGTGGTGAAGATGTTAGCGGGACCGGTATGGACCGTATGGTGGCTGTCGAAATAGGTGGATCGGGGGATGCTGTCATCGGGGTCACAGCCGTCGAATTATTGGTGGTGAAGGGTCGCTTTAGAAGGTAGGCTGGTGATTGCAAATCACTTGGCAGAGGACGTAGAAGGGGGTATAGAGGTTCGCTTGTCATGGACGGTGAACGTAAACTAGCATTGTGTCGACGCGCCTCCCTGCAACATTCAACGACGTTAGTCCTGGTCCCAGTTCAAGCAGTGTGAGCGTACGAATTATATAGAATAGCTTGGACTTGAAAAATCTCGTGTTGGTGTCCCTGTAACTGTTGTCGTAAATTTCCGGGTATTTGTCTGGTCAGCTTATCGTACGAAATAAGCGTATTGCTCGATAGAAGAGGCTACATGCCACAAACCTCTTCATTAACGCGCCACCGGACTTCTTGTGCGATGGTTTCCTGGATAAGACCATACAACTTGGACTTGAGATGTTCTAGAAGGCTGTTTTTAATGACATTTTCCAGAAGGCACCGGACACCCTGCATCCTCTGTTCATCCTTGATTATTTGTGTTTCCAGCCTTGCGCGGACTTCTTGAATCTAGGAGGAAAGTCGTCAGAGAATCACGAACTTTGGCTTACTTATAAAGAACCTACCTGATGGTCCGCTATCACTGTTGGTGCAATGTGGGCTACTTTCTCTGTTTGAGAGCCAAACCTCTCAAATGTGGTGTGCAACGTCGAAATAGTCCGTTTCATTGCTGCGAGTAGTTCTGCAATGGCCACTAGATCAGTTTGCGAGTCCTCTGTCATACCAGATTGGGATAAAGTAGATGGTAAAGGGGATAGCAGGGGCGCAGTGGGGACAGTATTTGGCGTGGTGGGTCTGGGCAACTCGAATCGCACAACGGCTTTGACATGTTGCTGGTAACAAGGCTTGGAGTTCGAAGCCTCAACTGTACTTGGCGGGATGATGATCGAAGGGAGTCGCGGCTTCTGTTTTATAGAAGTAGACTGCGAAAACCGTGATGGTCTCGGAGTAATTAGAGTTGGAGGCCACATTCACAGTGGTATGTAGACGAAAGATTGCTGGCCCGGAAGGAAATGGTCGCCAGCAATGACAGTAAGCATGTACCCCAGTAGCGCAGCCTTAAAAATAAGCATGCTGGTGCCTCACGCACGCCACGCTGGGGAAGGCACAAACGTAGGCCTTATATCACGAGGACACAATGATGCACGTAAAAACACATTGTTACATTAGTTGACGAGTTATTCTATGATGGTTGACTATCCGTTATGCCTTGAAGAGTTTAGGGATCCGGCAAGGGGCGAAATGTTCGAAGCTCATAGGAATCAGCGTCAACCGCACGTCTTTCGGTAAAATTGGAGAATATTTGTGTCATGAATTGAATGCCAGTGCTCGTAGGATGCTCACTCCAGTAACGTTCGGGTAGGCTAAGGTGATTAAGATTAAGCATTCTTTCAGTTGTTCGTTACATAACTTACGGAAAAAGCGAAAGCCGTGAGTAGCCATCTACAGGAAAGTCGGCAAGGCACATATTGTACAGCCAGCAAGCGCGCCCATATAAAATGCCAGCCATGGCATGATTTTGAAGTTCGTATAAGGATGCCTGTCCTATGTACACGACTGTCACTTGAATTAAACGGCGCCCGAGAGAAAGGAGGGAGACGTCTTTTACCCATCAGTAAAATGAATGCCCAAGTCCCATCTCGCATCAACAACGCAATCAGTGGCACGTCACCCCAGCCAGAGCGTACAGCTTGAAGAGATTTCCAGGCTGTGAGAACGAATAGTATGACCTGAAATGATATAGTTGTTCCTCCAGTAGAGAATTTCGTTAATAAACGCTACGGTGTACGCAAGACGTACGCGTAAACGAGTAAACTTCGAGGAACATCTGTTACGAGGCAGGTGTCGTCGTATCTGATTCCAGGGATGGCCAAAGCTAACCCCACGCTCATCCCAGCCAGTTCAGGAACATATAACAGGGCAAGAGCAATGCGCATGGCCGGGTATCCGTGATATAACGCAATAAATGGTGGCCGTGGCACCACGGTCGAATGACACACAAGAATTAATGTCTCAAATGATGGAAAGCTTACCTCGAAGGATAAGAATTATATCAATGCTTCCAATAATGACGGTGGGTGCAACTCCTTGATAGACTTGCTATATGTAGCAATCGTATGGAGTGAAATGTAAGGATGGCGATATATTTGGTTCAAACATATGGATCTGCGTCCCGATTTTATATAAACAGTCCCACCGTAAAAAGGTGTGCCTCACATTTACACCATAAGCGGGGCATAGCGCGATGAAATACAGATATTTTGTGAGGGTCCATGGCTTCCTGTTGGTTTTTGGTTGGTTTCGCGACCATGTCAGAGTGTCAGAGTTGTAACAACGAATACGAAATGTATGTAACAACTCACGGCCATATAAACTTGACCTAAGGTTTTACGAAATGACGGTGGATGTAAATTCACAGCTTAAAATCGCTGACGCACTTCGTCATCAAATGTAATGGAAACATCCCAAAGAAGGAACGCAAGGGCGGCCACTTTCATTGAGAGTTAGCGTAACAGGCAAGAATTGGTATTAGTACTTAGTCTGTAAGTATGTCGTGATAAGTTAACTTTCACATTTTGGCTCAAATTATCCACGACCCATATCTCCTTCATTTCTGCACCGTTCTATTTGATTTTATGCAGTCTATGCTGATTTTGAAGGGCTAGGTCCCTGTGTAGTCAGGATGTCAAAATTAAATCCCCATGTATCTCACAATTTTCGTCGCTGCCAGAGACGTCGGCGGGATCTACTGCAATAATGGACGGCCCGAAAATCTCAAGAATGTACAGAAGTGTCATGATGTTATTTTGAGCCTATAACCATGCAGGTGGTGACCGTGCTGGGATGTTTGTCATGGTTTACAACGTTGGTATATTTGCCTACTGACTCTCTTGCCAAGGCCTTCTCTCCACCATCTCCATGCCTCGCGGACACGCTCTATCCGATGGTCTCAAGTGGTCCATCCTTCACATGAGCCAGAAACACAATGCTGAGCAAGTAGCATCCCTTACCAGTGTTGGAAAGCGGATAGTTGAGCAGCTTATGGCAGAGTATCGACAGAGGGGCACAGTTTAGCGTAGGAAGCAATGATGTCTACGAGGCAAAAGAAAATTGACCCGTAGAAACGTTGATTGTTAACAAAAGCTCATTTAACTGTCTGACAGCAGGAGACAGCAGGCCGACGCAATGGCTGGGCCCTCAAAGGACGACTCGCTACTTGGCAAAGCTTTTTTGTTCGTGGCCGTCGGTACTTTGCCTTGTCAATTTACGAGATGGTTTATGCCGAGATAGTCGAAGATTCATTCGACAACCCCTCAGGAAGAGTGATGTCGTGGTGTATGTTGGTGGTGATGCAGCGGGGAACATGCGGCCATGTGGCCACACCAAGATTTTTGTGATAATTCAGACTTTTTGCATAGATCACATTATCGTACATGTACTTAGGATAATGTACTCTGCTGCCTCGTAGAGTTTATGTAAGTCTATCATAAAATACATTTGAACTTTGATTCCGTATGCATGAAGTTGGAGCTTGTTAAACAATGCCACAGCAAGTTCATGGAAATATGTATGTATGTACAAGGTATAATTAGCACAATATGAAAACGCACTTTAACGAAAATAATTGTCAAGAATGGAGATAAAAAAGGTGTTGTGATATCCAATTCTATCGTTGCGGACCTCTATCAACGAGCCAAGATGGGGGAGCCAGAGGCCTGGGAGATGTTTGCACGGCTTTGCTTAGCTCCTCTTGGCGCTGCCAAAGAACTTCCGCCCAAAAGGGATGAGGTGGGATGTGGCCAACCAAGGCACGCAATATATCAAGCCTGCGCCGCCCAGCCATTAATTACAGAGTATGAAATTAAGGATGTGATGACGAACCATTGAGCTTTCTCTTCATCTGTATCCGCGAAGAAGAGAATCTCTTGTTCCTGGGGAAATAACAAGCGAAAAGATCGCTCCACGCCATATAAACCATCATCTTTATCATATCGGCTACCCTGGGCGTGTATGCCAGAACTGGGGACGTTCTTACGTACTTCCTGGTTGTCTTCAATAGTGAGTGCTTTCTTCAGGTCTATAGTCGCTGCCGCCTTCTTGGTAACGTCGTTAAAAGCAATTAGATTAGCGCCTATAACACGTAATTGTCGGCGACGCCATGTCTAACGGATGACGTTTAGTGTCTGCACAGTATAATGGCAAGAACGACTTACACTGCAATCACCTCCTGATTGTGTCAGAATTCCCTCAAAGTATGTTACTTTGTGCCAGTTGATGTGCCTCAACCCACGATGACATTCTTCTAAGCTCTGTGGGAGTTGTTCTGGGGGGATACCTGGTAATGGCGGTAACCGGAACATCTGAAGGATGATCTCTCCGACTTGCATTGTTGAGTACTTTCCGCCCACCTCGACACGCTGACCAATAAGGGGGTAACTTGTCTCGAACAGTCGAGTATCACAACGAGGCGCTATATCTCTGAATGATATGAAGGCGCGGGCTAAGGTACCATCAGGCTTGAGATATCGAGCCAAATTCTCAGGAAGTCGATGTGGTAGATGTGAAGGAGCAGTTTGGGTGGGAAGTTTGTCTTTTGAGGGCTTCTTTGGAGATGAAGAGAAAAAGTTTCGCATTCCACCTTTTGAAGACGTCTGGACAACGAGAGGTGGCGCAGGAGTTGTCGGAGGCGGTGCCACAAGCTCCTTGAATTGTGTAATAATGTGTGGATCACGTCGAACTTTCAAAGTCAACGTGAATTCCAACTTGTTGTGCTCAATTCTGAAAGGATATGATAAGTATCTGTATTACGATTAAGTATCAAGCCATACAGTTCAAATTCTTGCTCGATGCGGAAATCCCGACTTAATTTACATTCGGGTGTGCTCACGAAGTGGATTCCGTTGTTCAACGTACAGGTGAGAGCCGTAGCCTGTTGTGGTAGAGGAATATGTACATCCTTGACACCCATGACTAATTTCGTCAACTTTTAACACCGTGATGAGTTCGACGAGAGTGAAGAGTTGTTACTTACCTTTGACGAATACTTTTCCATATGCTTTGCCCAACTTTTCTTGTGCATGATACTCTTTCATTTGTTTTGAGTATTCGTTCTACCGTAAAGGCAGAGGACCGTAAGCAAGAAATAAATGTAGCACTGAAAGAGACGCACCATATCCGATGGGCGACGGACAGTCCTCCAAGCCTTGCTGACGTTTACATCCCCAGGACTCGTCAAATGGGATATCACATCCGGATCTGAAGAAGCGTAAATAGTACCTTCGTGCTCGCGGATATGGTATTTCTTTTTCAAGGCGTGAATTTCCAAACGAGGACGGAATGCAAATAAAACGCACTAATTTGCTCTTGGAAGGGTGGTCGTCCATTTTCTTCAACTCCTTCTCGATACTATCACCAAGCTGATCATCAAGATCCTCGATAAGCTCGACTCTTCCAACATCAAGTTTGACGCCCACTCTTGCCTTTGCGCCACCAGTAAATAATTCTGCCTCGCTTGTGCTCGTGTCCCTAACTCGATTTAATCGGCCCGATACTAAATGTGACTGACTCCTTGAACCTTTTCCTCCGACTTGGGAAGTCATGTACTCCGGGTCTGCTTCTATCCGTCTTGCCTCTCGCCGCCTCTCTAATATGATCTGGTCCCGGTTTCGAATGTTGTCCTTGGGTGGGACGGGTGGAGGAGTGGACGGCACCCTAGCAATGCTGCCGGGAAGCTCACTGTAATGTAGTGGTGCCAAATCTGTCTCGGCGCCGTCCGTGAGTCTGGGGCTGGAGAACGACATCGGAGGTTTCGAAATTTCATGGGAATCACCTTCGGATATCATAGAATCATCCACTTTTGCACCAGCGACATCATCCATGAGGCGATCCAGGGCACTTTTCATATCCATATCAACGTCAACATCCCCCATCTTCATACTATTTCCACTGCGAATGCTTGGAGTTTTCTCTTCATTCACTCCCTCCATGATGCACAAATCATCGCGAGAGTTAGTGCTGGTACCGCCATAAACGGGCTCCATGAGATCTAAACCCCTCCCAAATGTACTGCCAAAATCGAATTGTAGTGCTTCCCTAGCAGGGAGTAGGCTGAATTCGTTGTTTTCCAGAAACTTTATGCCTGTGAGCTTCTTTCTCTCATCGTGTTCAATCGTTGCGGTCTCCATATTGAGATTGGTCGTGGATGCTGTTACCGGTATGCTATCCTTGTCAACGTGTGCCAAAGTCTTCTGCGGAACTGCCGTCTCTTCGGCTGGCACTGAGTAGCCAACACCAAGACTTGGGCTCCTTTTATCTAAGAGCCGACGTTGGACTTCCTGCCTGTTGATCCTTTGCTGCCCACTAATCCTGTTGTCATCAAAGCTCGTCTTGTTTATGTTGGCCAATGCCGGCTGAGATGAATGGCACACAAAGGGTGACGTAGATGGTGACGTAGAGGAATAAGAAGTGTCTACTCCAAGTGGAAATCCGGTTGATACATGACTTTCCTCCTCTTGAGAGCGAAAACTAAGATTCATCTGGGAAATATCTTCGTCCTGCAGAGGACCTACTTCATCAGAATAGGATCCCTCTAGTGTTCGGGATGGTTCAGTAGTATCACTGGAAGGTGTAATAAACTTGATCTTGCGGGCCAGATCCTCTGTCAAATCCTGACATGACTGCTCGTTATGCACCACAAAGGGGTCTTCAGATAAAACGGATAAGGCCCCTTCTTACTTTTAGCTCCCAGGGGCAAGGGTCATTAATATGGTGACATACCGACAGGCTCAACTTCAATTTCGAATCTCGGAATCATTCCGTCTCCCCGCCTCGAACTAACGAAATCGGAATTTCTAACACTTTTGCAAGGCGACGGAGTGTTTGGTAGCATCAAGACGTCGTCACACTCATCCTCTTTCGTCTTGAGGTGGCGTTCCACGTGTATTGACCTTCCTAGTGAGAGTGGAACCAGATAAGTGGGACCGATATCTGGAGAGGATGGCGATGGTATAGTTGGGCTGGGGTAATGCAAAGGGGGGCAGGTTACCTTCTCGATAACTGGAATTTGCTGATGTGAGAGACCTCCGTTGGGTGAGGGAGCGACAAATTGTCGTGGAGGGGTAGTAATAGAACCGCAGGGCATTCCTTGGGCTAGGAGGCTCATAAGCGGGTACGAGTTGGAGGCATCTGTCATTGCAAACTGTTCCCCGGTCTGATTTGGGGAGTGCTGAGACAGCGAAAAATAGGGAGGTGAGTGCCTTGGAGATCGCGAGCATCGTTGCTGATGGCGTATGAACTGAGCACTACGTTGAGAGCATCCAATGAGTACGCCGTCCTCAGTATCCAAATCGGAAGGGAAGCTATGGCTCCCACCGTTATCGTCACGCGGTGGTGTGCTGGCAGCACTGTATAATGAATGGCTAGGCGACAGTTTCAACGCTACTGCGGTTGTCACGTTCGATGTCGAAAATATTTCCTCCACCAGCCCAGATATACTCACATCCGGATCAAAAGCTATGCCCAGCAAGGAAGTATCATTATCACCCGAAATGTCAGCAACATCGATACTGCCAAAAGATGAATCTTCTGGGTGCGCCTCCGATGTTTCCATTGGTTGTCCCCCTTGATGAAGCGGCGGATTTGCAGCGACCCGAGTTTCATACATAGTATCCATGTTATCATCTGTAAAATCATCAAAGTCCTCCGAATCCTGGTTTAACTCCTCCCTCGACTCTTCTTCCCGGTCGAACTCCAGAACGTCGCAACGCTCATCCCATGTAACAGTTTTTCTTCTCTCTCTCTTGTTACGGTTGCCATTGCTGAGTCTCGGGCCGTGCATTCTACGCGATACCAGTGATGATCGACCGGGGGAAACGCTGTTAGATGCAGAGGGTACTAGCACAGAAGGTATGAGTGGAGAAGGGGCAGCCGCGGTCAACCTGGGCGGTAGATGCGTGAAGGGGTGTGGTGGAGGTTGGAATGCGTCTTCCTCTGCACCCAATTTATGCTGCCTGAAGGGGCTCTTTGTAACAGGTTCCTTCTGTATGAGACCTTGGAATGTCTTGGACTGTCTGCGTTCCCTCTTAAGCGCAAACGGACGTTCATTTTCGTTTTCGGTTTGCTCATACATAGAAGCTGGACGTGGTCGTTTCTCACCAGATACTCGCCTCGGCGAAGGGAAAGAAATGGGACGAGATGGCGTCGACGATGAAGTAGGATTTTGAGATTTGAAAGGCGACTTCGTGACCAGATTGTTGTCCCGCACATGCCTGTAACTTGAAGACGAACGGCGAGCGACTGGAGGCTGTGGCAGGACTCGAGGAGATTCCCGCTTTGCAATCCTAAGAGGGGATGTTATGGAACCTGAATTTGTTGAGCTTTGGCTGTCATTGTTCGACTTGGGGGAGATCCAACCCATGCCTGAATCGCGAATGATGGAAGACTTGACGGGGTCCGGCGAGTTGGAGAGCAGCCTATCTCTGAGGGGAGACTTCTGAGTCGACATTGCATGTAGGAGGGGCGTAGCTGTCGATGTCGCGCTCGCCGTTGCTGACGAGCTTGGACTTGGTGGTTGTAGGAAAAGATCAAAGATTCTCAACAAACATGAAGACGTGGGAAATCACGAACACTCTTCCACGCGTCGCATCACATGATGGCGTGCCAGTCATGTCACCTGTGCACTGTGACACAGTCTGATTTAAGCAGTGACATATATTGGAGATTTGGGTTACCCGACTGTGCCGGTTACAAAAATCATAAGCCACAGGCTTAGAGTTGGGTGGGTTACCTATTTGTTATGCTACGAATAACTTAACCTGCAACATGTCTACGGTTCTGAGCGCGTTTCTGTCTGCAGTGTCTTCGTCATCGCTCAATATCGTTACATTCAACCGCCTTCTTGTAGGCGTTGGAGGTATATTACGCCTAATCTCAACCTACATCATTTGTTCACACCGATACCCATTCAGCTTCACTAGGATACTTTGTTGTTCATCGCCTCTGGATATGGCCATTCCTCCTCTCCCCCCTTCGATCTATCCCTGGACCACCCCTGGGACATCTACTTTTTGGTCAATCTCCCGTAGTCATCCGTAGTGAAAGCGGCATTCCCCAAAGAGAGTGGGTCAAACAATATGGTCCTGTTATACGGATCGTCGGGCCAATCGGAATTGAACGTCTCATCTTCATGAAGCCTGAAGCCTTACACCAAATACTAGTGAAGCAGTGGCTGACATTTCCGAGAGTATGCACTTATCCATTATTTTCTTTCATATTGTGACCTTGGTATTTCGGCAGCCTTCTTTCCTGAGGCATATACTAGGACTCGTCACTGGCTACGGTCTTCTAACAGTTACGGGAGACGAACACAGGCAGATGCGCAAAGTTATCAACCCAGCTTTTTCTATCCCAAATCTTATGGCACGTAAGTACGTGTCTTTTATATGGTTTGTACAACCCTCAGGACATTGATAGAAACTGATATGTATTATGAATCGATTGACGGGTGAGTCATTATATCCCCTTCTCCGAACACTTTGAGACGTTCATTCCTATAGACTAACGAAGTTAATGGTAGCCGAAATCGATGGCGATACTAGCCCAACGAAGAGCAAGGTTTTTCAGATGTATGATTTAAGTACGTTTCTCTTTATGGCTTATTCATCGTGTTCTCTCAGCGCTTCCTTCAGTGAGTAAGGTGACACTTGACATTATCTGCGAGGCGGCATTTGGGTATAAAGCCGATTCCTTGCATGGCCCCCATGATGAACTAGCAGAGGCGTATGAGCAATTACTCAGTCTTCAGTCAGGTTGAGTTTAACATTGCTTGGAGTCAATCCTGATTCTAATTATTGAAAGGACCAAATCTTGCAAAACTTGTAATCATAATGTCAATTCCGGGTGCACCCAGACTCATTGGCTCTGATTGGGCCTACACTCACCGCCATTGGTTCACAAGGATCAATTTTTTTGGTGGGTCACTGGTTTTCGATAGAGTTTAAGTAAGCATCCTAAAAGTTTAATACAGCTGCCGTTGGCTCTCTCATTGATTCCATGTATCGCATCAGGCGTGTCTCTGCCACCATGCTTCGTGAGAAGATGCAAGACACCACCGTTCTGATCTCTGACACTGACGCTAAGCGAGATATTATGAGTCTGTTGGTTCGGGCCAGGAAAGCAGATTTGGCTCAGGACGAAAGTGTGTACTCAATGAGTGATCGGACAATGATGGATCAAGTGGTATGCGCTCTTTTTACAAGTGTTTTCTCATCCTGAGTTCTTATATTTCAGTTGACATTTCTTGGGGCTGGCCACGAAACAACTGCCACTGGGCTCTCATGGGTAACTAACTCCATTATACCATGCTACGCCAATAATTTATGATGGTTCGTGATAGACGTTATGGCTGTTGGCAAATGACAAAGAAAGCCAAGACCGACTTCGAGAAGAAATCAGTCCAGTTTTCACCCAAAATTCACGACCAGATTATCGAAGTCTCAGGGATCTTCAGTGGCTTGATTGTGTAATGCAAGCATTTCCCTCCCCCTTCAAGCTCTGTACTCTTACTTAACGAGTTTTTGTAGCATGGAGAGTTTGAGGGTACTGCCCCCCGTGCCCTTAACAGTACGTACAACGACTGAAACAGGATTTGTCGACGGTGTTCTTGTGCCAAAAGGCACCTTGCTCACGATTCCTGTGAGTACAACCATAACGGGAGTAATATCACTTATTCTTTGGATCAAGATACGAATCGTGAACACCTGGAAGGTGGTTTGGGGTGAAGATGCTGAACAGTAAGTAGTTGTTATTTCTGATAATTTTCGCTTAGCTCTAGCCAGGTTCAACCCAAAGCGTTGGCTGAACCTACCTAAGAATTACCATCCGGTGTTTTCTATGCTTTCGTTTATTGCTGGCCCCCATGCATGCATTGGTAAAACAATGGCCATCATCGAAATGAAAGCGGTTCTTGCGTTAGTTTCGCCGCGAATTCTATTGGTAACTAACGCTTCTGACCGTGAACGAATGTAGCGCACTAATCACGAATTTCTCGTTTGAACCTGCATATGTCAGTCAAACAATCAAACCGGCTGCTGCGATCACAATGAGTAAGTCCCAGAATGCTATTAAAGAATACCAATAACTACAACGTTACTCTCAGAACCAACGGATGGGATGCCACTCCGTGTCAGGCGAGTACCCACCAAGTAGTGTTTAGTACTCAGTGTGCCAGCTAGGCTTGGTCGCTAAGTTCATACTCCGTTTGTTGGACAGCTGTGTATCGGTATACTATTTATAGTCATACTTAGTCCTGTGTGCATACACCAGCGCGCGCGGCGTGTATCAGAGGTTTTGTACAACTGAAACTATGCTATCTAGTGGTGGTGGGCTTTGCTCCATGCTTGGCTGGTGGGAACAACGCTATGTCGCACCCGCAATTTCACATGCTGATAGTGCTCCTCATCTGACCTGACTCCGTAGTCTCTATATAATGGGGTAGAGCACGAAATGTAGCCCCAACATTGCCATGTCACCTACTGTACCCTTCAAGGTCGGATTACTCGCTTCCATCCCAGGGCTTGTTGAGCGCATTATTAACCACTGTCTAACTGTGATTCTGTTGGTCCTGATTCTTCTTGGTGCGTTGTGTACAATTCTGAAAACTAACCCAAATAAGTTCAGCCCACAGGAGCAATAAGCACCCTAATCTTTTATCAACTGATAATCTACCCATATTTTCTCTCCCCTCTTCGACACATCCCTGGGCCACCTTTGGGCCATCCCTTATATGGTCAATTTCCTGCAATCATCAATGGTGAAGCTGGGATTCCACAGCGCGAATGGGTTAAGAAATATGGCCCTGTCGTTCGTGCGGTCGGCCCCATAGGCCTCGAACGACTCATTTTTATGAAACCGGACGCCCTTCATAAGATTCTGGTAAACGACTGGATTGATTATCCAAGGGTAAGTCTACCTAGCAAGTTGAATCATATGGATTTCATCGTTTTGACTCGTACGGCCAGCCGGGTTTTATGAGGAGCACTCTAGGTTTGACTACCGGCTGGGGGTTGCTAACAGTCACTGGGGATGAGCATAAACAAATGCGAAAATCAGTAAACCCCGCGTTTTCCTTACCGAACCTAATGTCCCGTGAGTCCCTTGACTCATTTGATACGTCCATTGCTCAAAACTTGATTACCAGAGATGGATATGTATTATGAGCCGGTAGAGAGGTACTTCTTATCTTCTCGCATTTGACAACACTTCCAACCAGTGATCGGGAAAATAGTTTAATACAGATATTACAGTCAAAAATCGAATCGGAGCCTCAGTCCGAAGATGGCAAGGAAATCATGATTTACGAGTGGAGTGAGTGACCGAGTTGCAAGCTGTAACTACATCAATCTAACTTTGGCGGTAGTGAGCAAAGTAACTCTTGACATTATTTGCGAGACGGCATTTGGTTACAGGGCCGATTCGCTTCATAACCCTCAAAATGAACTGTCAGATGCCTACGAACGGCTCATTGATATGCAGTCAGGTAACGAGGTTTACATATCACGGTACAAACTTTTATAATTGTCATCATAGGTCCTCTCCTTGCGCGTTTCATTGCTGTCCTGGTCATCCCCGGCCTCCCACGGCTGCTGGGATCTAAATGGGCTTACAGCCATCGAAACTGGTTTACTTTAGTTAAAGGTCTGAGTGCGTCATAACTTCCATTGCCCCCCCCCCCCCCGGTCGTGGAAATCATTTACTTTGTATTTCGACAGGCCCAATCTCAACCTTAATAGAATCCATGCATCGAATCAAACAGATATCAGCCAAAATACTCGCGGAAAAGATGGATGATTCTGCCGTTGTCATGTCAGACAATGAAGCAAAGCGCGATATCATGAGCCTTCTAGTTCGCGCTCGAAAAGCTGAGAAGGACAAAAGGGCATATGTCATGAGTGATAAAGCCATGATGGACCAAGTGGTACTTCAACTTTCATTTTAAATTCACAAAACGAACTTAAACCTCTCCTCTCTTAGCTGACATTCCTGGGGGCAGGACATGAGACGACTGCCTCCGGCTTAGCATGGGTAAGGTTCACACTTTACACTAACCTACCACATTCAATTTATTGGGTCCGCTGACATGTAGACACTGTGGCTTCTAGCCAATGATCAAGACAGTCAGAGACGGCTTCGGAAAGAAGTTACTCCTCTTTTTGCGGACAATCCGCGCCCTGACTACAGGACTATCAAGGACCTTCCATGGTTAGATTGTGTGGTGTATGTTATTCACTGTGATCCATTGGCTTTGGTTGAGGCATTTACATCATGATCAGGATGGAAAGCCTCAGAGTATTACCCCCCGTCCCCATGACATTCCGTAGTGCGTCTAAAACCGACCTCATTGACGGAGTTTTAGTACCTAAAGGAACTATTTTCTACATCCCAGTTTGTTATCCTCTTAGTACGTCCGGGACGCTTGTGCTGATTATAAGGGTGTCAGATACGTGTAGTCAACACATGGAAAGAGTTATGGGGGGAGGACGCGGAAGAGTGTGTACTACTATATTGTTTTGAGGACACTCATGACATTCACACGCCGATCAGGTTCAAACCTAGCCGCTGGTTAAACCTCCCTAAAGCTTACAACCCTTCCTCTTCCGTTTTAACTTTCCTTTCTGGCCCGCATGCGTGCATCGGCAAGACAATGGCTATAATAGAGATGAAGATTGTTTTGGCGTGAGTGGGGGTGCTATTGCTAATCGGTGTATATGCTGACAGTTTTGTTTCGATAGGGCCTTAATTGCCAAATTTGACTTCGCACCAGCTTATGCTGGGCAGGTGGCTCAACCGACGGCAGCGATCACAATGAGTGTGTGGTTGTCATTAGCCCTTATATTCCTCTCATCCTTGCAACAGAGCCGAAGGACAATATGCCTCTACGAATAAGAGCCACAGCTAAATAGTAGCTCGAAGATAGAGTTCCATTGCCTTGCTTGGAACTTGAAGATCTTTCAATCTTTCTAATAAACACTCAGACTCCAAACTTCCAGCCGCAGGGGACCAGTTTCTCGTCACCCACATGAGTTTTTTCCTATATGTACAGTAATAGGACCAGTGGCCACCTGTACGCATCAGCAGGCATAAGTAAACTCAGGTCCAGAGTCAGACCATCCATAGATGATGCAGTAATTAGAAGATAGAGAGACAAGACTGGGGTGTCGCTCCAAAACGCACAAAAGAAAACGGGGTTATATGAAATGAAAGCCATCTGTAAGATTATAAATACGGATTATCAATTAATAACCTGTTGGTCTCTTACTGGCAAGCAAGGGTTCTGTCGACGCAGGTGACACTTCCTCTAATAATGAATCTTATACATATTGGCAAGGGCCACAGGTGACAACCGAGTGATGACAGGAAGCAAGACCAACGACTGCCACCAGTCATGCCGACCGGCGCCCGCCGGATTTTTCAAATCCCAATCTTTCTGGCAGACCTTGGCAAGCAAGGTTACAGTCAACTCACATTTATCAACGGATGGTTCTTGTAAAGCGGACCAAGGCACGGACGAACTCAAACCCTCCGGTACTTGAAGAACAGAGTCGTATCCACGTAAACACAGCTACGGTCGAGGGGATCAGGTTGAATGCAGTCGTCAAGCTTAAGACCAAGGTATGTTATGCGTCATATCCCTGCAACGGCGGCCTGCCTCATGATTCATACAGAAAAAGGCGCCATTTTACGCGTCGGGAAGATTTCTTTTCCCTTTTGGTCTCCTCTGTGAGCGCTTTCTCAGCCTTTTAGTTGTCCACTCAACACAGCAGCTGGCCCAGTTGGTATTACTCTTGCGTTTGCTCTCATCGAACCAAAAGACATTCAAGACATCCACACACATGTGTCAGTATTGATGGATCAATACAACCTTAACATCCCAGAACTACCTGGTTTCGATGTCACTCGAGTCGAGGCAGAATGGTCACGATTTAGGAGTAGCATCCCCGAAATATGGAAGTTCAATAACGACGGCCGTGAGTTTGAGGTTGGGAAAAGTATGAAAGCGAGGGGGCTAAGTGCCGAGCATCCCGTAATTCTGATCCCAGGGGTAATTTCCACTGTATGCAAGAGTTTTACAATTCTATTTCATCAATTTATTCATATATACCGATTAGGGCTTGGAATCCTGGTCGACTTCACCAGAGTACCGGGCGTTTTTCCGTGAAAAGTTGTGGGGTGGTTTCAATATGATCTCACAAGTTACATTCAATAAAGAAAAATGGATCGCGGCAATGATGTTAGATCCCGCTACTGGTTTAGATCCTCCCGGTGTGAAGATTCGGGCCGCGGAAGGGATTGACGCCGCCAGTAGTTTCATACAGGGATACTGGATATGGTGAGGTTATATCATTTGATAGCCACTCGGCCTAGGTCCTGAATTTGTCTATTTAGGTCGAAGATTGTGGAGAACCTAGCCGTTGTTAACTACGACACCAATAACTTGTATCTAGCGCCATATGATTGGCGTCTGTCCTATTATAATCTTGAAGAGAGGGACGGCTACTTCTCCAGACTCAAAACCACCATTGAAAGCTTTAAGTAATCTATATATCTCTCTGAAAAACTTTTTTGGCTTATAACTGCACTACAGGCGGCGTCAACGGAAAAAGGTTGTCATTGCTGCTCACTCCATGGGTTCGACTGTAAATAATTGCTCGATTTTCCTTCTCCTGTAACAATGCTGATTGGAACTTAGGTGCTATTGGTACGTATTACTTCGATATTTTTCAGAGTTTGATCCCAACTGGCACAGTACTTGTAAGCAGATGGTCAGAATACACTTTTCCTACTTCAGTCGTTCCCAACAGCTTCAAATGGGTTGAATCACCGGAGCATGGAGGAGGGGGTCCTGACTGGGTGGAGGTACGATTTTCTAGCCGTTGGGCAAATTCATACCTAACCCCGGTTGCAGAAGCATGTCGAAGCCTACATATCTATCGCAGGCACTCATTTAGTATGCACACCTCTTAACGATTGGACATGGTTTCGATATTCTATAGGGTGTCGTAAGTCGATTTGACATCAATCCTTAATTTTCTTTCACAGCGCATTATAGGCAAAAGCAATGGCTGCCTTCTTGTCTGGAGAAATGAAGGATACTGTACAGATGAATCCTGCCGGCGCATACGGTAAAACTACTCTTGGATCAAAGCAATTCTCCCACATGTTGACTCTGTGATCCAAGTCTTAGAACAATTCTTTTCTCGGAAAGAACGCCAAGATCTATTCCGAAGCTGGGCTGGGAGCGCTAGTATGTGGATCAAGGTAATATACACCAGTGACTTTGTGTTTTGAGCGGGGAATGATTACGGTTCACAGGGTGGCGATGCAGTTTGGGGAAACGAAACTCAGGCTCCTGATGACGAGCCCCACGCCATCCATACTCATGGCAATTTGATCGCATTTCGGTACCCCGACTCTGCTTCTGTCGCAAGTGCTGGGGCGATGGCGAATATGACCGCAGACCAAGCCGGAACTTGGATATTGGAGCAGACGCCATCAACCTTTCAGGTCCTGACCTGCATATATTGGCTAGCAATACATACTGACTAAAGAGTTAGAAAATGCTAGCCACGAATTATTCGTTCGGAATCGAACGAGATGAGACCATTCTCAGAAGAAATAACCTTGACCATACAAAATGGTCCAATCCTTTGGAAGTTAGGTGAGTGCTAACGGCGTCTCCCCAGTTATCACGGTAAGTTCATCTTCACAGCTTACCCCAAGCACCGTCAATGAAAATTTATTGTGTTTATGGTCATGGCAAGGAAACCGAGGTGAGTATACCATTGTCAATGTATAAAGGTACAATAATACGGATGGTATAACCTATAGCGTTCATATTGGTACAGCTGATTCCACTCTTTCCGTAATAAGAACTAAGCGGATGTCTTACTCAGGTATACAAAGGGCTCCCACGAGCGTGATGATATCTCGAAGGATGATATTGACGAGGTTTGTCGTGATCCATCCTCAGACGAGTGTGTGGATTATCGTAGAGGTCTCGGTCTTCCACCATCCAAACAGACATGGATCGATGCTACCTTCACAAGCGATACCATTACGCCTAAGGTATGTTGTAAATGTCTTGTTGTAGCCTTGCTGATAACAGAATTGATGAAGGTTCGCAACGGCGTAAAAATGGGTGAAGGAGATGGAACAGTTAGTCTCCTCAGCCTGGGTGCAATGTGTGCTGAGGGGTGGAAACGACCACGCTGGAATCCTGCTGGAATAGAAATTACCACTGTGGAGGTAAATCTATGCCAAAAATTAAGATTTGAGATTCTTAAAATGTCTTCCGCAGCTTCCCCATCGCCCTGTTCCGTCCATACCACGGGGAGGAGCTAACACCAGCGACCACGTTGATATACTAGGTTCCACGGGGTTGAATGAGATTATTCTGAAAGTCGCCACAGGTGTCGGTCATGAAATCAGAAATAGCTATGTTTCAAACATCAGAGAGTATTCAAAGAGAATACAGTGGGACTGACTGGGATGTGCAATATATAGGAAGACGCTACTTATTATGAATCACCCTGGCCGAATATTTTTTCGACACCTTTTGCTGCGGACAATACATAGTTGGTAAAAAAAGTCACTAGATGTGACAATTTTTCATCCTCGCATGGTCGTGGAAAAATCTCTCTGAAATTTTCAGTGCCGAAGGCAGAGTGTAAAGTTTGACTAAAAATATTTGATCGATGAGTCACCTCAATCAAAGTGGAGTAACAGGTGTATGCAGACCCTTCTCCAACATATTCATTGGCCCATTCAACAGTCTCTTGCGCCAAATCGCAGCAGTTAAGACCAACGGCCTCCAATTGAGTGATTTCCTTGTTAGAGAGGTCGGAGTGGAAGAGACGAGGAGACTCTCTGTTACATTGATCATTTAGGAAAGGAAAATACTCGTTAAACCGAATCAGAAAGTCTGTCATGGAGAAAGGAACCGCGGTCCACAGAAGATACATGTCCTGAAAGGCGGGAGATTAGGGCGGGAGTGGAAGCTTCAATTGAAGGTATTTTTCACCAGATGACAACAGGTGGTTAAAAGGGTAATGTACATCTCCCGTAGCGCACTCCGCTGGGACTCCAGGCTCCTGAGGAACGTCTCTTCTTCATTAGACAGAGTCAGCAGAGTCTTGTCAATCTTATAGTAGTCATTCCAGATGATTGCGCCGCGAGCATGATCCAGTGTACGCTTACGATAAAACTCAACAGTGGCAAGGAGATCAAGGAGATTAGGAATGTGCCGGGTGGAAAGGTGTGGGGAGAGAATGCCTCGAATAGAGTAGGCTATGGCGTCAAGGGTGGGTACCTGCTTGATAATGGGAGATTTTGGGGAAAGAACTGCCTTGTTGATGTATTCTACTCAAAAGTTAGTTGAACTCGATACTGGCAATATCAATGAATTGCAGACGATATATTTCCCGATGATCATGCTTTGAGACATGGCTGTAGTCAACTTTGGTGATTAAGTCCTGTAGTATGCGTAAGGGTTCCATGAACAGTAGCCCCGTTCAAAGTTGGGCCACGACCGCCGTGGTCGTGGTCATGGCTCGTCAGGTGATCACATTCTTAAAACTCCGACGAAGGCGTTACAGAACGTGATGCTTGGCTGGCCGCTGGCCACTGATCTTCAACTTAAGTGGGCGCGCTATTGATCTTACAATTGCAGTCAAATTTCTTGACTGAATTTTTGGGCTCGGCACATACATCTGGAAGCCTTACAATGGTCAAAACATGCATTTAGACTCATATGAAGGGGCTTGTACAAGCTGATTTCTAAATTTCTAAATTTTTGCCTCACAACCCCAAAAAATTGGTAAAAATATATAAAATAGTGCAATTGATTACTTTTTAAGTGTATCTTATGATGTTTTTGGGTGCCAGGTATGCTCCCTCCATCTGAAGAGCATGGAATGGTAGGGACTGTAACTTTCATGGTGGCTGAGTAATAAGTAAATTTAGTAGCGGAAATGAGCATAGTGGGCACTATTGTGCAGTGAAATAGGTAGCGCGCGGTATATATTGAAGGGGTAACACTGAGAAACATCGCGAATGACGCGTTGTTGAGAATGGGTGCGTGATTGTCACAAAACGTCACACGGCTCAATCCGGCTGACTCTGAAAATCTCGTCACCTGACAAGCCACGACCACGGCCACGGCGGGCGTGGCCCAACTTTGAACGGGGCTAGTGGCAGTTCTCAATGACAAGTCCAAGCCAATTAATTGAATCTTGGCACATTTTGCATCATTTGTTTTGACGTAATGACCTGTATTCCGAGTCCTGACCCGATGATGAGGTGGTCACTTTATTCTTGGCCGAATCATACCGCTCATACTGTTACGTTCGTCTAGAACGTATCGGCTTTGAGCAACCTTCGTCTGAGCGCAAAGGTATCTGACAACGTCAGAGGTTGCGTTCGTGGGTTCGTTCTGAAAGTTACCACAAAGGCGACTTTCGTCCGGACACAAAGGTATCTGACAACGTCAGAGGTTGTGTTCGTAGGTTCGTTCTGACGGTCACCTCCATCGTCAAGGCCAAGTCTTAGAGGTCAAGACTTGAGAGGAAGCGTTAAGAAGTGGAGGCAATGTTCTGGTAGATTGCT
>JABCKU010008244.1:0-34353 GCA_018221655.1 Myochromella boudieri
CATGAAGGACAGATGGTTACACAAAACCTGCATTGTAGATGCTAAGTAGGCCACAAGAACGTGACTAAACATCCTATGACGAGAACACTAAAATCTTTACCACCCTTCCTCACCTTTCTTCCGACCTTTATAGTTACACTCCACTAGCAAGGGGGTGAGAGCAGACGAAGGATAGTCGTAAAAGTCTAATAACGCCCAGCCACGGATACGCTGGCATTGCTCAACAGGTTTTTCTTCAGGTGGCAGATGGGAAGGGTGGTTTACCAACGTGATATTGTTCAGAAGCCACTGGACGAGTCTGCTGTTGACACCTTCAACACCCATGCCCAGTTTCGGCCATCCAAAGCCTTTTGCAATCGTAGGGGGCAGTGCAAGCGGAAAAGAGGCAGCAGAAAAGAAAGTCATATTAAGTATAGGCATTGGAGGGTTGTTGGGCGCAGGCAGGAGAATCTGGCTTGCAGAGGCAAACTTCTCGGGTATCGCCAGGAAGGACTTTAGATTGTACCTGATGATTTTGAGAAATTGGTAGATTATTGATATATAATTCCCACCTACCAGTCGTGAGTGCGAACGAGGGTATCTTTACACTGCCAAGAAAACCCTGATTTCCCGCTGTCAGGCCAAACGAGAGGATGTATCCCTAAGCCTTCCCATCCATTTTGCCACCCTTCCCCGTTTCCTCCAAAACGGCTAAACATAACTACCTTGCCTCTGACTTCACCAAGGCTTGGAATACGATTTCTCAAAAACCACATCTCCTGCCCTCCAGGTCCATTGAAGATTTCTTCATGGACCAAGCGCGAAAAATCAAGGTACGAATTCTTCGCAAAGTCTTCCTGTTTGATAGACATCACTAGTGTTTCACGGCGTGAGGAAGGGGCTGTAAGGAAACTGTGTATTGTTGCCAAAACCTCTTGAAATGGTGTGCGCTGTGGGTAAATTCCGTGGTACGCAATAAGCCTGTTCTTGATGATAGCCAGCCGAACATCTAAAACGCGAATTCCCGACTGAAGTTGGATAGAAAGCGGAGTGATCAACTCTTGACATTGAGAAATGGGCCACCCATAAAGTGCCATGCTTGACGAAAGAATTACAGTTGTCAGGTGAGAGTGCTTGAATACACCATATTTGATTATGGGACTTACGTGTCATGCGTTCCTAGAATAGGTTGCGTGTATTAACGATGTTATGTATCGCTCCAGAAGCTAAGATTACATACCTGGAAGACATAACGAAGACAATGGCAATGTGTCTGGCATATCTGATAAAAACGAAGATAGATCTCTTCGAGGGATTATATAGAGTCTATGGTACGCTTTGTCCACCTAAAACCTGTTCATACTTCGTCTATACATCGACGTGCAGTATGAGGACTAACCTTACTGAGATAAATTATCCACGGACATTCTTTACGTACTGGTATAATGCGCCATAGTGCGCCGAGTGCCAAAGACAGCCTTATGATAAGTGCTTCTGGCCTGACATGAAACTCCTTGGATCCTGTACTGGGTGAAGGCTCAGAGGATACGGGCAATAGCGCTAGTTTGTAAGAGTCTTTGAAGTCGGTGACCTGGGAGGCAAGGGAAGGGGTAAGTAAAATTTCAGGTTGAACATCAGAGCTCTTCGACAAGATACAGCGATAAGAGATGTTTTCTTCGGTGAGGTTTACGAGCGTCAGGTGCATGGCTAAGGGTAAGGTGTTCAGAGTCGATGCAAGTCTGTTTACCTACTATGTAGCAGTGGCAGTTGACCGTAAGCCGACAACAAGGCTGTCACTGTTACATGATGAACGCTTAAAGTGACAGGGTCAGACCATGGGTTACTACTACCTGGGGCACTTCAAATTCAATTATATTGTACTTCAAGTTCAATACCACAATGGCCTCCATGATGAGGTAGTTCATAACGGTACATTTGTTATATACGAAAAAAATGTCCGTGAGTAATATCGTTCCATTCTACGACACTGGCTTCAACTGGTCATTCTGTGTCGCTACCTTGTTGGAAAGTCGCTGTGGTCCAGCCATAACATCTCTGAAGACGAGCACCAACCCTGAGAGGCAAACAGGTTAGGTTTGCATTTTCGGAAGACGAAGGATAAAGCAGTTGGACACACCATTTGATAAGATGTGGTGTCAAAATAGAATCTGGGTGGGGCTATAGTGCAATCAACATCAGTCAAAAATTTACAAAACAGATGCG
The DNA here is from genome assembly GCA_018221655.1 of Myochromella boudieri. Taxonomy (NCBI): domain Eukaryota; kingdom Fungi; phylum Basidiomycota; class Agaricomycetes; order Agaricales; family Lyophyllaceae; genus Myochromella; species Myochromella boudieri. The sequence goes on from JABCKU010008244.1 coordinate 2,203, forward strand.
AAAGGACGTACTCGATGAAATGTGATTGGGCGGGCAGTTTTAGCGGGCGGATCAAACCGAACAGATGAACCAGCTGTTTGTGAGATTGTGAAACCGACACGCTTCATTGCCTGTAAGGAACACCAGTTCAATGCACAATCCCATTGGAGAGGAGAGATGAACCAACCCGCTCGAAATCGCCCCAACGGACTTGACCCTTTTGAGGCCCATTACCACCACCTATTGGGTCCAGTTCCAAAATCCTGTGGAATATCTAGGAGAGTTTTGTTTCAACATTGGATATCAACAATCAAGGTGTACTAACTTTCATGATCTTCTTTCCGAGTTTATACTCAGTAGGCAGAACATCTGGAAAATTGGCCTCAGGCTCGGTCTCATGCTCCGCTTCTTGAGTGGTCCCATCTACTTCCTGCGATTCACCGGCGCGTCGCGTTTTGACTTTTTCTTTGGATTTGGCTGTCTCCAGCTCCGTACGATACGCGTGTCCAGATTTTATTGCCGAGTCGTGTGGCCCAGCTACAGGAATGTTATGCTGCTCTAGGTTTTGTGCTGGGGCAGGGGTAGTCGCCGCCACTGACTTGGTGCCATAAGCGGGATCCATGCATTTGAAGAGAAAATCGAGGCAAAATGATGGCTTTTCCGGGTCGTCTGGGTTGATTAACCCGAACCGTTTGGCTACAGCGCCTGGTGTACTGGGTTTATCGAGCGCTTTTGCAGAAGCCCATAGTTGCCGATCAACCTTATCCCACATTTTGTCATACCCAAGTGGATCTGGCCCTTGGTCGCCCCGAAACAAGGATGGGAAAAAGTCCCAAAGAGTTAATTTGGACGTCACTTCCAACCACGTATCTTCAATACCACGAAGTGTGGCATGGGTGTCACACCAGTCGTTCACTTCCTTAGCCATTGGGCAGATCTTTTGATAATCCATGGTTGAGATTTCAGAGTAGAAGTGGGGATCTTTGAATCGATTATGTTCCACAGATTTGGTGTACTCTATGAGATCTCGACCAAATGGTGATTGCTCGATCTGCATTTGAAATTCAATGACTACGAGAGGCCGCTGTTAGAAATTTTGTTGGATGAAGAGTCACTGAAACAAGGTTACTTGTGGCAAAATCTCCCATCTCGGCGAAAGCCTGTGCGCTGAACTTTTTGGCCTCCGAAGGGTCCTGGTTCTAGGAGACAAGGCCAAAATTCAGCCATAGTCAAGGAGAGGCATCAATGCACAAACCAATTGTTTCATTATGTCGTCGAAGAACGACACTATCATTTCATTGGCACCAGTGCAATATTTGACAACGAGTTCATCGACCAGACTATCCTTATACCCATATTTCCTGATATACGCTTTATTGGGCTCAATAATGCCTCTACCTAGTGCTGTCTTAGGAGCGAGGGATCAGATATAGAGCACAGTTGGAAAAGAATGGAAGCCGTACCCTGTATCGCTTGAAGTATGGCCGAAAGTATTCACTCCAGCTCATCTCTTGGGATAGCCTCACCCAGAAATGCCCCGAAAGATATCGTACATTGCCCAAACACGCAACAAGCCGCCACAGGAGTTGGCTGTCTTTCTTGTACGCTCGCTCAATTGCAGAAGCGGTGGTGAGTCCCCTCCGGGCCAGATCTTCGAAAAGTTCAGCAGCTTGGGACCATACATTAAGGGAAAGCTAGTCGAGGCTATTTAAAATCGTTGGGGTGGAGTGTTAGGCTACTCACGGTCAATCCATACATCCGAGAACGGAAAGCGTCATCCAGGGTATGAAACCAGATGTATTGTGGATCCCTGTCTAGGATCTCAGGGGATGGTATTGTACTCGCCTGGCGTTCTGCAATGGTTTCGAACAGGATGCCAGGGTCCGTACGCCAGGCTTCCATTGTGTCTTTTGCCCTATCCTGTTCTCGTGTTTAGCATCAAGATTAGATTCGCAAATACTATGGACAGCTTACATATTCCGAAAGAGCGATTGCACGCGCCACTTCCCAGTTAATATTAGGGAGCTTACATCCTTCCAACAGTGCCTCTTAGAATGTACATGTCAACTTTAGGTATCAGAAAGTGTATAATAAACACTCACCATGACGTCGCTGTTACGTGCACAGAATTAAATTTCTCAAAGAACAGGATCCTTCAGTGTGATTACGACATACCGCTAACCAAAGTATAGCCGATTCTCCTCGTCGTTGTTTTGGTGCCGGCTTAGTGCGCGGTGGCGAACACATATTGTTCTCTGCTGTAAACATATGGTATAGTTTCATCGCCTCGTCGCTAACCCCTTATTCACCGTTCGGAATTAGAGACCAGTTCCGTATAGAAAGTAAATATCCCATACCCAACTCGACCTGCCATGAAGTTAGAATATTACTGCGACAAGAAAAGTCTTGCAAATTACTCCGGAAAGATTCCAAAGCGCGGCATTGCCTTTTGGAGTCCCATATTTCTTGCGAGCAGGTTGCGATATCTCGCGCAGTTTTATTCTAGCCTCCTCAGGTCCATATCTATTCAAAAGCCTTTTCCGATGCCACCGATTAACAAAATTCATACTAAAATACGATACTACTCACCATTGTTGGAAGGTCCTTTGTCCTTCAAGGGTTTTACAATATTCTACCGCGTTCGCAAACCACTCTGCGACGAATGCATTTGTCCCCCACCGTTTGGCACGATTTGAATGGATTGACGACATATAAGTTGTAAGTTTAGAAGGAGTCGAATCCAATGAACGAGAGATGAAAGGATGTAGGATTGTCACAAGTTACAGAGATTAAAAATGTGAAGGAGCTGATCAAACACGCCCATTGTCCAGGACATGTCACATGAACGTGTTTGATCGGCGACTAACGACGCGTGGCATTCTCTACGCGACCCTGGTTCCCCTATCTGTCAGCCAACAACCACACGCAAGGAAAACCATCGGAGAGCAATACTAGAGCAATGAGCGGTGGAAGACAGTGGAAGACGCGTCTAGTTAACCTCCAAATGACAGTTGCGATTACGATCTTTTTTTGGACGCGCATGTGACGATAAACAGGTCCAAAGTTGCCGACCGGCTAGATCTAGATCATAGAAAGGTTCCCAGCCTGAGCTTCACATTATCCAACTCTCTCCCACCGACCCCCATCCCAGTATAAGCCATACAACATGCCTGTCCTAGACCTCACAACCAACGTCAAAGTACGTGTTCAATGTATTTGGTCTGCTACGGTGACTTTGACTCATGAACTCGCTCGAATTCGCAGGTCGCCGACCCCAAGGCGTTCGTGTTGGAATTCTCGAAGGTCGCTCATACTACGTTGCTAACCTCAATAAGCACATAGCTGACGGCACATGCCACAGCTGGGAGCGGAAACCTTGGGCAAACCTGAACTCTATATCACTGTCAAGTTCACCTATAATGAGCTTCTTACTTTCCAAGGCAACTTTGATCCTGCGTTCCAATTGACCATTGTACGAAATACATCAAATTATTTCACACCACGAGACATTCACTCACATCGCTCAGGTGAGCCTGGACAACATCAATGCTGAGAGCAACGAGAAGTACAGCAAAGTATTCTTTGATTACTTCCAGGAGAAACTTGGTATTGCAGGAGATCGTGGATACGTGTAAGTTCTCGTTTCTCCCTAACATCCGCTTCGTCAATAACTTACTACAACGCAGCACATTTATCGATCCTGGTCGAGCAAATATTGGGTGAGCATTTCTTCAGTTATGCTATGCCCTTTAAAGATACCAACTATCATTCAAATCTTGTAGATACAAGGGAACTACTTTCGCCACAATATTCGCCACCGTCGCTGCAGATTAAATTATATACTTGTAAGAATATCAAAGCTACAGACTCGACGAATCTAGTTTATTGCCCATCGCTTTAGTGATTGTCGTCCTTGTTAAAACTTTAGACTGACATCAAAGTTCTTCGATAACTCAGCAATTTATTCATCAGGGGCGTGTATCCCATAATATCGGTACAAGATGATAGAAGGTTAAAAGGGAGAGTGAGAGTATGGCAAAGGCAGTATAAATCACAAATGATATCTGAGAGGTTCATCGTGTCCATTGTTAGCGGGACTTTCCCAGCCATTCATCGCAGTTATTGACGGCGAATTGACCCAGCTGCTGGTTCTCGACAGTTCACACTCCGAAGACGATTCTGAATCCAACCAGGGGTCAAAGTTCGACTCTAGATGTACAAACGAGTGTTGAGGAGAAGGGGATGGGGAGGGCGATGCCAGGAACGATGACGAAAACTCTAGAGTCGGAAGAAGAAGTGACTGAGCGGGGTCAACGAACCCAGACGGAATCGTTAGGTCGACACTGCTGGCGCTTCGGTTGTCCTCGAATAATTCGGAAAGAACGGACGACGTATCAGACAGATTATCATCGTCATAATCAGTGAAAGGGCCTCCATTCGTCTGGGCTTCTTCAAGAACACACCATCCTGTCCCACTTTCTCCTATCACACCCCTGACCTCCGCCTTCGTCCACCCAATGAACTCCACTTTGAGCATCGTACACACTCCATTGGAGCCACCGCCATGGGAGAACGCGGAGCATTGAACTCCACGTTCCCAAACATTGGCTGCGTCCAGTCGGGAGAAGAGGGCTGACACACGTAGGGAGTGTAACTCGTGAGAGTTATGGATGCTTGCTAAAGCAGGTAGCGGGAGCAGTGATCCTGGATTCTCCGGAAGGGGCACGCGAGTCGCGGGCGTTGGTGCGAGGGGGATGAGAAGGGAGGTAGTAACTTTGGGAACTACGGGAGCGGCGAAATAGTTCTCTATTTCAGCCTCCATACAAGCGCTCTTAGGATCGGCCATCTTCTCCTTGGTGGGGAAATCGCGGGACCTAGGCTTGAGCATCTCCTTGCCACCCTGCTTCTTAGCGGGTCTGGTCTTTAGAGATTTCCTCATCGACAGTTTTGCCTTGCGTTTTTTCAGGTCGAGGTCTGACTCATAGATGGCACGCCCGGCTATGGGTACGTTCTCTACGAGGTTCTGGAATATGGGCCGACTTGAGCAAAAGGTCCTCACGTTTCCGAGACCAACTTGGCTCATACCCCGAGGTACTGCAGGGGGAGCACGGGGAAGGAAATGGGATTGGGAGGACCGAGATAAGGCATTTCTGACGTGAAGAGAGAAGCCTTGTTGGATAGTGGGATAACGCGTAACACTCTGAAGAGATTGTCCAACTGTTGACGGGGATGGTACACGGATGCCTGGTGCAGTGAGTAGGTTGAAGAATTGGGCGACAATGTGTCGAGATTGGCTAAATAGTTTCTGGGTCTGGCCTAGATTTGGGATACGCGGATGCACCCTGACAGCAGACGGGATGTGGATACCTCTCGAGGTACCTGCACCCTGTCCCGCAGCCTTTTGGTGCTGGAGGGCGTTGGTGGCCTGGCGGGCTGAGGACCGCAAGCCTTGAGATGCAAGCATCTCTCCAATGAGATATTGTCGACCAGTACTAGAAACTTTTTGTTACAAGCCGATGGTGGTGGATTTGGTCTGAGATACCCCGCAGACTGTCTAAATGCAGGTTTCATGCCGTTTGCCGAACCATGCTTGCGTCACTCGTCGGCAGCCCATGTGGCTGTGCTACGAGTCATGAATTCCTCCAAAATATCATCTCGACTCTTGGTACCAGTCCTATCACATATATAACCCAGTCGCAAATACACTAGCAACTGACGCACCACCAAAAATCAACCACGGTCTCATGCCCTTTCTAAGACGACTAGTTTTTACCCCCTAAACAGGCGCCGTGTCGGGGCAGGTCGGCATAGCTTGACTCAATATGGGACAGGTTTTGTCGTAAACCGTAGCGCCCAACGCTAATGGCTGTTATCGGAAGGCGACGGCCTTCCACCTTGGCTGAACATCACACCATTTTATCCCGGGCCCGCCCTTGTGGTGCTGCCTATTAAACACACCGTTACTCTAGATCTATCAACGTACTCTGCGTCTGATTCGCCAACGAGTTCCTATCACCTTTACTGTTGCTATAGTGTGCAGTTTACGGCAAGTGGTACATCACGCATCGGTACGACTGTTGTACCTCCATGCAAGGATTCGAATCCTTTGTTCTTACACACCACACAATGTCTCTCTCCGTGACCTTGCACTCACAATTTTCATCACATCTCTTGACATACCACGTGAAGCCATAGGCCTCATCGAATTTCTCAAGATTTTTCAACAATGACTACTTTCCAATCCCAGACCATGCACCATGACCTCCTTCGAATTCCAAGCATACAACCACCGCCATCTCTAATTTTCAATCCGAATATGCCTCTCTCGGTTTGGCATTAGTGGTAGGTGTGCTCCTTGTACAGGATTGTTCTCGCGGGTTTTCTTCGAGTATATCGGTGCCATCACTGAGAAAACAGGGAACTCAGTGCTGCCAGAATTTAGATATGACATAAAGGATCACGGCGTTATGTTTGACAAATGAAAAATATAAACCAGAACAGTATTGAGAAGTCTATGATACATGATTCCTATGAATACCAGACTGAGTCTATCTACTCTTTCCGCGATCATGTCGGTTTGCCCACTGACCATACATAATAGGGTATAAAATTCAACAACCTTCTTAACGAAGATGGCGATACATCAATTGGAGTTGGTATCACGATGATCTGCATACTCTGACGAACCGAAGGGGACACCTTGTACCATACACATCATTGGTGGTGGCCTCTTCGGATGAATAGCCCATTTAATCGTGTGTTGGTCAGGAGTTCAGCGTAACTGAATATGGAACATCGATATCATCATGGTCAGTACAGCTTTGAGGCAGGTATTAGGGGAATATACCACAACATGAGTAGATGGTAGACATAGCAAGATGGATGCCAACAACGGGACTATTACAACATCTCCATTTCTTCCTGCTCGGGTTCCTGGAGTACGATATCCTTTGACTCTTTCGATGGAGCTTTCTGTTGGGCACGGCTGCTGCCTTGGTTTCCTCGAACGGCATTGCCTGTGCGATGTCGGCCATTCTTCTTCAGGGGGCCACTTTTATCACCATCGAATTCGCCGTCGCCAATCTTGAATACAACCTTCAAGGTTGATTTTCCTCTCGTTTCGTATGTTAGATCTTCGTCTTCGTCGTCCGGAATGACTTCATCTTGAACTTCGACCGTGCCTGTCGTCACTTCGGCATGAATTTCGTCTGCGGAAAATGGAAGAATAGGAGGAAGGGCTGCGACAAGCTGGAGAAGAAGAGGTATAGCCGCCCCCATTGCACTAAAATGTAGAGTCTTGTATCTGCAAATACATCAACAGTTGACCACGCGAGATATGAGGCGCAAAGCTCACCCATCTTTGAGAATGATATCTTTACATCGCCGCATGTAGCCCCCTAAGGCCGTTTTACGAGTTAAGCATATGAAATTCTTCCCCTCTTTGTGAGCTGAACGTGGCCCAGTGGCCGACACAGACGTTGGCACTGTGGGATAGGGTCTTGGAGGAACAAGCTTGTTTATCTTTCGTTTCTTCGGCGCTCTAGCACCGACTTGTGGCACCTGAGCTGTCGTTGTATCATTGCCCAAGCTGGAGGCCTGAGCCAAGTTGGCATCTGTCATTGCAGACTGTTCTCCACTAGTAGTCTCAGTACTGGTGGTTGCGTTAACAGGTTGACTGGAGCTTGTAGCGGTTGTTAGTTTGACTCGTTTGCATGGATTACTGTGGCCTGAGCCATTCTTGCGTTTCTTGGGCGCGTTCATGATTAATGTGAGCAATGCAATGTACGGAGATGGATTGATCGATATCGGTCAGCTGCGAAGAAAAATTATAAGTCACATAAATAGCCACAAATGCAACGTGCCCCACGCTCTTCCTTCAACGTCTACCACGCCAACCCCGCATTCCACTTTCCTATCGACTGCGTCTCTAGTACAACTAGAAAGCGTACTTGTCGTTGCCCAGCATGAGTCAGGATGTCGCGGAGCAGAATATTCAGATGTGGAAGGTCAAAAAACTCATCAAGAGCCTTGATTCCGCTAGAGGGTACTTCTACACTCCCATACTAAGCTCGGGGCATATCTGAACCCTAAAACCTCTTTAGGGCTGGAACCTCTATGATTAGTCTTATTATCCCCCCAAAGGTATACCATGATCAAGCAGTAGACCGCACGATCCCAACTAATGTACAATCCTCTAGGATCAAATTTCTCGTGCATCTGCCATGTTGACACAAGAATATGGAACAGCATCTAATATCAAATCCAGAGTCAACCGTCTCTCTGTTTTGGCTGCTATTACCAGTACTCAGCAAAGGCTGAAGTTGTACAATCGTGTTCCGCCCAATGGTCTCGTCCTTTTTGTCGGTACTATTCTGACTGACGAAGGAAAGGAGAAGAAAGTTTCCTTTGATTTCGAACCCCACAAACCCATCAATACGTATGCTCGACTCCTCTTTACCTTCTCAACTCAAGCTCACTCAGAGGAACAGATCTCTTTATCTGTGCGACAACAAGTTTCACACCGAAGCCTTGTCCGAACTCCTAGAGTCCGATTCAAGATTCGGGTTCATCGTCATGGATGGTAACGGAACACTGTTTGGTACTCTCGCGGGAAACACTCGCGAAGTCATCCACAAATTCACTGTCGATCTACCGAAGAAGCACGGTCGTGGTGGACAATCTGCCCTTCGTTTCTCCCGTCTGCGAGACGAGAAGAGGCACAATTACGTTCGTAAAGTAGCAGAACATGCTGTTCAGCACTTCATCACCAATGACAAGGTCAATGTCTCGGGCCTCGTTCTTGCCGGAAGTGCCGACTTCAAGACTGAACTCAGCCAGAGTGACATGTTTGATCTGAGGTTGGCTGCCAAAATTATCAAGGTTGTTGATGTCAGCTATGGCGGTGAGAACGGATTCAATCAGGTGGGTAACCCATATGATTGGAACATGATAAGATTAGTTACCATGTTCTACAGGCTATTGAACTTGCAGCGGAATCACTTGCCAACGTCAAGTTTGTACAGGAAAAGAAACTTATACAGAAGTACTTTGACGAGATCAGCCAAGACACTGGGCGGTACTGCTTCGGTATCGATGATACGCTAAAGGCACTCGAATTAGGTGCCGTTGAGACCCTTATTGTTTGGGAGAATCTTGATATCACTCGATATGTCCTACGGAACGCTGCTGGTGGTGAGTGTCATGTAACCTCGTATCTTATATTTTTTAAACCAAATTCCTCTTATAGAGGAGATTCTCGTTCATGCCAATAAGGACCAGGAGAAAGACCGTGAAAAGTTCATGGACAAATCTACTGGCTTGGAAATGGAACAATCGTTAGAACCTACCTCTCTGTTGGAATGGTTTGCCGAGAAATACAAGGAATTTGGAGCAAACCTGGAGTTCGTTACCAACCGGTCTCAGGAAGGCGCCCAGTTTGTCAAAGGCTTTGGAGGAATTGGTGGTCTCCTACGATACAAGGTTGACTTCCAGACCCTTGGCTCTGCTGATGACGAAGAAGACGAGTTCTACGACTCTGAGGAAGAGGGCGTTTGACGTTTTTGCCGGCTCTTAGGAGCCCCACCCATGCAGATTACGCCGGGCGGGGAGGAGGGAAGGATTGTCAAGAGGAATGGAGGTAATGTTATTTGTACGGGTGCGGCCACTTTAGATGTGGCGGTGGACGCTTGCAGAACTGCGTTATTGTTAGGAAAGGGTTTGCGTGCATTGCTGGACACAACGGGAGCTTGTGTGGATATTAAAAGAGGTCTTGATTCTATCGGGGGTGTTACTACGAAAATACTCGTCAGTATCGTTTAAAAACGTTACATTGTTTTCAAGGTGTGCCTATCACCTTTCTTATACTTTACTGCCTTACTGATGACTGACGTTCAGGAAGAGGCTTTAAATGAGTTACTTCCCCAGCTGGGTTGACCTAATTTCATTCAGACTGTATCATGTATGGCGTGTATCTTTGCTATCGACTCATCGTATTTTTTGTTATTGCCTGTATTGAGCTGAGTGAATGGTGAATTGTTTCGGACCATCCTTTAGCGTAATACGTTTATACACGAAGATCATCTTTGTTAGCTTGATGCAACGGCTTCTAGTATTCTCATTACACAGCCTCCTCGGGACAAGCAATTTTGGTACTGTACTATGATGCATTGCTCCAAATAAGCTGACGGCATCCAGTGGTTACTACTGGATACCGCCGGCGGGTTTCTTGGAAACCAGCCAGGTATAAATACTATGCACGATGACACATTATCTTCATCACGTTGCTGGCCAACATGACCTCCCTCGCACTCAATACCATTTCCAGGTCCTCTACACGCAGCCCCTTATTCACGTCGACCGTGAAATCTCCACAGGCTGGCCCTCACTTTAGGAAGCGATGTCGGTCGTTTACCAGATCGAAAAATGTCCGTCGTGTAACTGTTTACAGGGCTTCACCAGACGCTTTCGCGTCAAGCGATCATGATGCCTGCTATGTCGCCTTTCATGACAACGGGGACAATCACGCGTTGGAAGAAAAGAGAGGGAGAATATTTTGCACCTGGGGACGTCTTCAAATTGTGAGTCTGTCATTTTAACAGTATCCACGGCCAAAACTGAAATGCGTTTTGGCATTCTAGGAATCGGACGTTGCCATGATTGACGTTGAAGCTGAAAGTGCAGGAGTTCTTGGCAAAATACTGGTTAGTGTAGCCTATGGTCTCCTGGTATACCCCTTCAGAACACGACTTTAGATGCCTGATGGATCCCAAAATATTCCTGTCGAACAAGTTATTGCTCTTGTCGAAAAACCTGACATTATGAACTTCTCTTCTCAAGTCCCTACTCCTCCACCATACAATCCAATCCCATCGCCTCCCAGTTGTTCTCTGGCGTCTCCAGTTCGCCCAGATTCGTTCAACCCACCTTTTTTGGCAACAGCGCATCGGTCTCCTACCTTGGCTGGCGTGCACCATGGACACCACCATCACCGTGGGATGGCAATGCGCCATACTCGTGGGGCTACCCTCACCATCGTCCCACCTTCCCCGCGCATAACAGTTTCCTTGCCGATTAAATCTGTCTCTTCCGCCAAATTGCACACGGGGAATAGCGCTGCACAGCCAGAGATAGATATCAAACAATCAGAGGAGGCTTTAGCTAGCCCTGTGCGTTCAATCTTACATATCCTCCTCTGCGTGCTAACGCGTAAGATCACAGATCCTTGTAGACGGTGCTGCCATTAGACGGATGTTCCGTTCAAATTTTTCTAGATCCTCGCTGTCAGGTTTGTCTCCCTCCTCGGGCCGTTCAACCCATATCAACCAGTAACTGATTGGTGACTAGCCACACCGTATAATTCCGCCCTGAGCGCCAGCGCACGCAACGCCGAGGACTACTTCGACGGGCTTCTGTAAATATGCAAACAACTCTTCAACGTCCACGATAAACATCACATACACTATTGCCACCACATGTATTACATACTATCTTCCATACAACAACAATCTATACGACAACGGCGCGCATAGCCTGACTTGGACAGAAGTTGAATGATGTGCAGAGTTAGTTTTGCAAAGAAAGGATTTCAAGAGTCATCGTCGAGAGCTAGACACTGCGCAACTCATTAATCGGTTGAATAGCAAAAATTAAAAAGTAAATAAACCCACGCGAAATTCAATGAATGCATCAGAAGATGTGCCCTTTGGTTTTGGTGAAGGCATAAGAAATTGAAGGCTAAGTAAACCGTCCTCATCTATCCTCAAGGAGGTTTTCGTGGAGCTCTGCAAAGCGCGCAGTGTCCTTGAAATATGGCCAAACCGGTAGCTAAACAAAATAAGGAGGTGGGAAAATGCAATAAGTAACTGCAAACAAACCTGAAGCAGACACTTCTTTTACATTCAAATGTTTCAAGAACGTCTCTGTCGTTTGGGTAGTCCATCTAGGCAAGTCTGTCGGGTTTCGCGGGTTGACATTCATGTATCACACCCACCTCGGTACTACCGAACGTTCCTGCCGCTTGTATACGAAGCATAGGTTTTAACACTTCAGATTGTCTTGGTTTCTGTCTCGTCGGTACAGCAACTTCTTCAATAGGAGGATTACCTATGAAAGTGAGTTTGTCGAATGATGGATCGAGTTCTGAAAGCGCATCGCGAAGCCATGAAGACTGATCTAATGTCAACAATGGGTCGCTGGAAAAAAGGTGAAAGATATGCAACCTTAAGTATGATTTTCAGGACCCTATTGCAGTTTTAGGATTAGCCTTGGAGTAGTTATGGTGAACCTACATTCGGGAGTTATCGAAATCTAGCTCAAGGTGAGGCTCAGGATCAAAAGTGGCTATTTCACAAGTTGTTGTGGGACCTGTAGCATCCTCTGCTCTAGACACGAAGTAGTACATCGTCGTTGAAATGACGTAGTGTACAAGGACTCACAGTAGTAAAGTCAGCGGATTCCCTGCACCAGGATAGGTCAAACGCATCCCAGTGTGCTTTTCCGATCCTCCAGTGAAATAAGTATCAATGCCTCTGCCCCCACCATTTTTTCCGCGCCCGCCGCGGTTTTCATCATCTTCGTGATCTGAGTCATCACCAGCCCTTTTCCATTTCTTATATTTACTACCACCCGTCGCGTTCACAGAGGCTGGTCCTGCGGTTCCAAAGATGTTGAGACATTCGATCAGAGTGTTGAGTGGTACCTCAAATGCCACACTATCCACCTGATCGGAATCCGCAGAGTTCTGAGATGATGCAACGAGAACATTCTCTGAGTGGTAGGCGTACTCGTCGAAAATGTCAGAGAAGATGAATGCAGTTCCTGACAAGAGTACCCGATGAGCTGAGATTTCCGAGTTTCATAGCCAGCAAGTTTACCTAAAAGTGTCCGAGCCTCTTCCACAGTAATCGTCAATCCTCGGTCCGTCACTGTTATAGTAGCACGCTTGTAATTTTAGTTTGCCTTGTATTGAATCTTGAGCGAATACTCACGTTTACGAAATGCACTCCACGTAGCAAAGAAGTAAAATAGCGAACATCATGGACCGAAGCTTTTAGGACCTTGGGTTCGACACTATGTCAGCCTACTCTATCACGATCAAAGTTGGTGACCAACTGGTGGAATCTCCTTCATGGATTGAGACATTCCTGCTCAATGCTATCGGTTATTAGAACAAATAGACGTTTCCCAAGTGCTTATGAAGAACGATTGAGGGATATCCGGTTCATGAAGCCATCGAATTCAACGAGAATCAAGTAAAACCCCAATTCGGGAAGTCACTGGTGTATGTAACATGCACGTGGGCTGTGACATCTCCCGTACTTAATCGCGTCTCTAATAGTAAATACGTATGTATGCAACTTTACTTCTCTTCACATCTATACCAACTGGTTTGAAAGCGTCTCTTTCTCTCTCCTACGCTATATGGTACCGAAATGAACAAATTCAAACAGCAAATGTGTTCCTAAATAGTTGAGAATAATAAGAAAGAACTCAAGAATACGTTTTCATCGTGACCTCGGGGACTTATATCTCTAAGAGTAACATGTGAATTAGTATAAGCCATCCAAGAAATCGCCAGTATGTTTAGCGGTAGGGGTGGGTGCAGGTGTTTTTAGCTTTAGTGTAGCTGAAGGAAGATAATCGGCAATGATAGAGTCGAAGTCTGGTGCCAGTGTTGGTTCAGAAACTGCTAAGAAAAGTTGGTGAAATTCTATGAGTAGAATCAATAGGAAGACAGACCATATTTGACGTTTCTCGCCGTATTGGAACTTTGCAGCATCGTTGAAACAATGAGACGACGAAGGGCAGCTCCGTCAAGTGCCTAAAAACATTGATGTCAAACACCTGGTCAGTATAGGTACGAGTAAAACAGCTTGCCTTCGGTTCTTCATTCCTCGGAGCCTGTGTTACATCTGCAGGCAGTGAAGGAGGTTCCTTGTATGTCCCTGTCGGACCAGATGCTTGTCCAAGATAAGAAAGGACGTCGCCTTTGGTAAGCATGCCCCGAACACCTGTTCCCTTGATTTCTTCGGGATTAGTAACGCTGAATTCAAGAAGCAGCCGGTGGACAGAAGGAAATATGGGTCTTGAATGTGATATTGACCCATGACGATGCGTCTGCGGTACATTGGGAGTTGAAGACTCGACGGGTGTGGATTTATTGGATTTAGAGGGCTGGGATTGAGGAGTAGAAGCTTCTTGCTTCGGTGCAGGCTTTTCTTCTCTGGGAGGCTGGAGATTCGAGATGTCGTCACCTTCCTCCGCAAGAAGTGCAATGACTTTTCCGACGGGTATGTTCTTCGACCCATCTGGCAACTATGAAGGATGTGTCAAAACATATAAACATTCTACGGTTATGTATACACGCACCAGTACCATACCCATGATGCCATCATCCTGAGCTTCGACGTCTATAGTTGCCTTGTCGGTTTCCTAGAATGTGAAAAGCGCGAGTTTAACATCTGTCGTATTCATGACTCTTGTTAATGAGTGGTCACACAATTTCGAGTAAGACATCCCCGGCAGAGAAAGCCTCTCCTGCTCGCTTTTTCCAACTGGTTATACCGCCCTCGGTCATCGTTGGCGACATGGCTGGCATTTCGAGGTTCATGATGGCATAGCGAATACTGGTTTGGTGCAGAACTAATTGAAAAAGAGGTCAGTGAATATACTTATAACTCATACCGTGAGTCAACTATGCTTACATCGGCTGGTCCGATGCGCAGGACATAGCCCCCGCCGTAGTAAGGTTGTCAGAGTAGTAACGGATGCCATTCCGGAATTTTTAGGACCAACTGTCCTGAGCCCGAATGGTTGGTCGGGGGTCGCGGGATTGTGTGAACCTGTAATTTTGCTTAGTCACACCAAAAGTGACGTTTGCCCGAGACCGCCAGCGGCTGAGCAGAGGTTGACATCAAAGGATAGTCGCCACAGCTCTAAGGGTCTGCAGAGTGGTTCGAGGTATTATTTATTCATTCCAACGTACTTGCTTTCCTCTATCGCTCTCTTGCTTTCATCTCTGTCTGTTCGTCAACATCCTCAAATTTTCCACAACATTAATTCAACCTTAATTGGCGCACGCTAAGCCCCCCAAGCCAGGGCTATGTTTTACCATGTAACTTGGGCTGCACAGAGGTCTCGAACTCTTGGACAGAGACTATTCCTTCAATTTGGGCTGTGCGCGATTATTTAACTTCTATGTTAAGCCTCATGTTTGACGTTATCGACAGGCATTGCGCGACACACCAAATACGAATCATACTCGTCTCTTGCATCGTCATTACCTCACTCTTTTATCCGGCACTTGCAATCTATGCTTCATCTCAACCCACGACTTTATCAATCATTGACACGTTTAGGTCAGCGACTTCTGTGTCGGCATTCGATGCTCAGAAAGACTTGGAAGACCTGTGGTCAAGTCATTCCGGTCTCAGGAAACACGAAGACTCCATCTCCCGGGCAAAGTGCGGTATGGGGCGAGCACTACGAGTGGAGCGACTACTTGTACAGGGACATGACTCCGAAGAGGGTGCTCTAGATCGTCAAACTCTGCTATCCACCCTAGAACTTGAGCAGCGTCTGGAGACACTTATCGCTGGCGGCGACACGCCGTGCTTGAAGGGACATAATGGCAAATGTTTCGTTCTATCTCCACTGTTATTTTGGAACCATGATAAAGAGGCATTGCTCTCTGATACCAATATCCTGGGTACCCTCAGTTCGTCTGAGAATATATCTCTCAGTGGCGTGTCCGTGACTCCCAACATGGTTTTGGCTGGTAAAGAACTACGTGATTCACATGCAGCAGGATTGAACTTCGATTTTGCCCAGTTTTTGGCAGTGACGTACTTCTTTCCGAAGTCCGAGTGTTTGGGTACTGTTGAACATACAGCTTGGCTGCAGTCAGTTCACAAGGCCCTTGCACAAGACCTAGTACCGGCTGTACAGATTCAAGAACCTACTTTAGTCGCTCTTGAGGCAGGTCTTTTACCTCTCCCGTTTGATTCAATGCTAACGTGCTTCCTATAGTTCGGTCCAGATTTACAGAAGTCCGATGGTTGGTCTGCCTTGTCAGCATTCCTGTATCTCGCCTACATTGGTTTTTTTGGATACGTCGCTTGGTCCGTGGGGAGGATGACTGCCGTACATTCACGTCTCGGTGTGACATTCACTGCCCTCGTCGAGATCGCCGTCAGCACTGTCACCAGTCTTAGTGTATGTGCCCTGGTTGGTTTCAAAATCACTATGGTTCCGTGGTACGCCCGTTATCATTCAGATTCTACATTGTTCATTACTAATCTTGTTTCAAAGGGAAATACTTCCTATCGTCATTGTTTTTGTCGGTGCGGAGAATATGTTCAATCTAGTATGTCCTTTTAGTAAAACAAGTCTCTACCCCTTTTTTTGACAGCTACCCTCATACTAGGTCGACGCTGTTGGAAAGACGTCTGTAACGCTTCCTGTTAAGCAACGCATTGCTGAGGGATTAAGCCGAGCTGGAACCTCTAATACGTTGAAAGTTGTGTCGTACAACACTATTCTCGGCGTCATAGCGGTCTATTCTGTCGGAGCTATTCGTCAATTTTGCTCCTTTGCAATCGTCGTGCTTATTGCCCACTGGTTCCTTGCTCACACGTTCTTCTTAGCCGTGTTGTCAATTGATTTGCAACGTTTAGAGGTATGTTCTTGTTACTAATAAACTCAATCGTGTTGCTCATCAATAATAACCCCAGCTTGACGAACTACTACGACATGACACTTCTGCACTAGCCCCCACTAATCCTCATATATCCAAGGACAATGCCACAAAACCCCGCTCAGGCGTCCATAAACTTGTTTTTAACATTCAAGGCCTTCTCAAAGGTCGCGCCGCAACGAATCTGAGCCTACTCGTGGTAAATAAAATTCCCGCAACTTCTTCCCCCAAAGCTTATGAGAAATTAGCTCCTTGCGATTACAGCAACGCTGTATTATACAACATCGACTGATGACCCAATAGCTGTCACACATATTGGAGATAAATCTCGAGTGCTCGCGAAAGTAACTGAATCACACTTTTCCAAAAAGTCCACGGCTTGGTACATTTGGAAAACTTTGAATCCCTCGCAAATTCCACTGCTCCACCTCCGTGTCGAACTGCCCAATATCGTTGCATTTAACTCGAATCCGACTGACGCATTTCAATTTGCAAAGAAAGCTCGACCACGTTTCTCCATGCGAACTTTCCGTCTTGTGCTGTGGTTGCTCAAGATCATGGTTCTCCCAATTGCGGTAACAACCAGCGCGCTTTGGGGTTTGTTGCTCTACTTGTTGAAAGATACAGAGCTTTTGGAGGCACAGCGGAATCGAGCAGAGCCAGATTCACAAGATACTAAAGAGGATTTGAAAGCTCTAGAGGGTCAAATTCAATTTTCTACCTTGCCAAGGGCCTTCGCAAGCGACGTTGAACTTATAGCAGCAAGTAAAGACGGCAAGATCATCATTTCCGTTGGTCTCTACAACGAAATAATTATCTGGCGTGTCGACAAACACACCCATATTTCTATCGATGCTACCGACGTTCTCCGCACGGCCGGTACTTCTTCATCCGCGTCGACCTTAACAAGTGTATCGATTGACGATGATGGAAGTTACTGCGCGGTTGGTACTGGCGCAGGAGTGATAGCTGTATGGAGCATAGAGGCGGACCACGTCCGTGTCCTGCCTCCGCTCACCCTACATAATGCGTCCGCGGGTGTTACAAAAATCCACTTTATAACGGTATCAGGAACGTGCTCAAACCTGTTGGCTGCCTACGAAAATGGCGTTGCCGTGAACTGGTCGTTAGAAAGATCATTGGCTGTACAATACATCACTCCCTCTCGTCGAGCCTCCATCGTCAACTGCTCCCTGGTTCGCATTTGCCCCCTTAATCGTTATCTGGTAGCTTTCAGTTTAGGCGATGGAACTTTGGAGGCTGTGGAGACGGGAGATGGTGATCCTATGATCGTGCATGATTTCTGTGTTCAGGCAGGAGATTCCGCCAATATTGTCACCAAGGTTCACACCTGCCTCACGGAGCTGGGTGGTAGTGCAAGGTTAATCATCGCTGTCGCCACCGAAGCTGGCCTCGTTACATTGTGGGATGGTTCGACCGGCGAATGTATCTCTGTCTTTGACGAGGTGTATGGCCAAATCAACCACCTACAAGTGACCCCGGTACACTGCGAGACATGCCACTTTTGTGGCCAGCTCCCACTGGAGAGCGTTTGCATCGCATTCTCTGTGGATCACGTCGTCCGTTTCTTTAGATTGTATGTCAACGATGAAACACGTCGGTGTTCATGCTCCAGGCATCGACTTCGAAACGTTTCGTCGCGTGACAACCTTGGAAGACGGTCACGCAGCAATAGCACAATATCACAGACAGGTTCAGTGTCACCGTCAATACCAATGGCGAGACTAGCCACGACTTTTGAGGCGTCAGCTTTTCCGGTGTCTGGTCATGGCGTCCATTCGAGAAGAGCGTCAGAAAAAGACGGCGTGCGACGTTCCTTCGAGACTTTAGCCGTCCCATTTCCTGGCGATGACACTGACTCTAACCCCAGAATGCCTTTCGGTGTATCTTCCTTTTGGCGGGATGCAGTTCTTGCCCGTGAAATGGATGTTACATGTGAAAGAGGAGGGTGGGGCGTAGATGGAAGGAGAGTCATTGGTGTCAGGCGGAAGCCGCGGCCACAGGGCATTATGAAAGGGGGAACCACAACCTTACTAAGTTCAACAAGCTTAGAAGGACTCACACCGGCAACTCTTGAACGATGGGAATTGTGGGCATTTGACCCATCCTCATCACGTCTACAAACCTCTCTATTAGCTGCTTTATCAAGTTCTCCCGAGCACTCTTGTAAAAGCTCCACAACGGCTACCACAAGCTCGAGCGACTGTATCCCTCGACTGCCCTTCACTCGAGTGTCACCTCTTCTCATAGCTCCCACACATGCCCTTGCTGGTTTCGGCAACACCGTCGGAATATTCCACTTTTGTTGTCCATAATCTGTATCAAATTATCGCCTTTTTTATCCTTGGATTCTCCCTTGGTACTTGTATCATTACATCTTCTCTTCTCTAGATTACGTAGCCATACATCTTATTTAGATATCTACCCGTAAGGAACTTAACGCGACATGACTTTCACACTCTCTTGACGATCAATGGGTAGACGAACACTTGGCTCCTGACATAGAAAATTAACTTGGCCATGCCACTAATTCTAGTTCTGCTCTTTCCGATTCCAGTAGGATGACGTCCGCAGTGTCGCGCCGGTATGTTAGGTTTGATGGGCGAATAATCAATCCAGTGGTAAAATCGTCCACAGAGGGTAGCACTGGCTTTCCTTGTTCCAACGCAGGTAAAATATCGAAAGCCCACATCATTCTAAATGAAATATGAGTATAAGAATACTCAGACAGACATCGTACGCTCGAAGCTCCTTACCTGGATAATGAGATGAACATTGCTTGAAGTGCAATGTGCATGCCTGGGCAAACTCTGCGGCCAAATCCAAATCCCAATTTGGAGTTATGGGACTTAGTCTCCGGGGTACCTAGAAATCTTTCTGGTTTGAAACTGTCAGGCTCGTTGAACACTTGCCCATTTGATGTCATGGCACTGTGTGAAACGAGTATCAAAATACAGCATGAAACAGGGATGGAAGAGTTACTAAATGTTTGCAAATACTGTGCTGCCCTTGGGGATGAACATGCCCTCGTAGGTGTCATCCTCCGTGACAGAATGAGGAAAGCCAGTAGGGGCTATTGGTCGCCATCTACATCGAAGCTCATGAGAGGGGAAGCACAAGGTTACTGATCAAGCTGGATACCGAATGATCTCCTTGAGTAACGCTTGAATATACGGCAAGGAATCAAAGTCTTGGAAACACGGTAGACGCTCATTGCCAACCACAGAGTCTAGCTCTTGTTGTGCCTTCTTCGTTACCATAGGGTAGTGGAGCAGCGCCACTGATAAAGAGTTAGAGATCCAAACATCAGGTAAGTTGATGAGTGAGCCTCACGGATTCCAACTTCAACAGCAGATACAGTCTACAAATCGAAGGAGAGGATCAGCTTCGTCGAAGTACCCTGAAGACTGGCCTACTGTTCCAACCCCCGCTGACCACGGGGCAGACAAAGCGTATGCAGTCTCAAGGTCACTTAAGCCAAGATCACTCTGCTTCTCGAGTGCATATGTCGCCATAGAAGGCTGAGCCGTACCGAGCCTCATTTGTGTTTTGACTCCATTCATCAATGACATGTAAAGCTCCGTTTCAAACACTGCTTGTCTTTCGGGCTCATAACGGAACCATTGAAGGAGACGCTTGAATAACCAGTAAAATCAATTGAGACGGCCTAGTTCGAGTAGGAAGAACTCTAACAGGAAGATGAAGAAGGGCGGGCCACTACTAATAATGTCAGTAGCGCGCTGGAATATCGAAAACGAGGCACTTACGGACTGCACGATGTACTTTCCTGGTAAGCTGAAGAATAGTTAGGTGGTGATGAAGTTCAATAAATAAGGTATGCACTTCGCTCTAAAGCGGTTATCTGATAGGCTTCAATGATTTCGAAAAAGGGAAATATAATTTACTGAATAAAATCTGAATTGCGTGGTTAGTGCATTGGCAGTGTTAATTAAATAGTATTACCTAGAACTTACATTCGTCTATCCGTTTCTGCGCGATCACTACGTCATCTTTTACACTCTTAATTCGACGGCCATAAGCAGCGCAAAAGACAACAGACATGACAAATCTAGATAGGTCCATAATATCCGTGAACTGAGGTGAGTCCATCGATCTCAAGACAAACCTAGATAGATGAACGTGGAACTGGCTCGACTCTTTACATCGCAATAAGTCGCGCAGGAGCAACGATGATTCGAGGGTCTGAAGCGGCCGGTGCTGCGCAGAAGATGTGATACTTAACGCGGATTGTTGAAGCTACAGGGTAAGTTGAGTTGGACTGTTGAGTATTTGGTGGCACCATGCTTGAAGCTTACCGATCGCCATCGACGCCACCGTAGCCCATATGGCATTCCAATTCCGCGAAGTCCCCTCGAGAGGATCTCATTTCTACCTTGCACGTGGTAAGTTGTTTATGTCCTAGGCTAGTAGCTGTATGACGCTCATACGCTACAATATTCCTAGGGCGGCTGGAATATATGTCACTTCTCTTCTCGAGAAGATCTGATGCTGCCACCGCAGTTCCTAAGACTGGCACTAGAATAAGTTCCACAAATAACTCAGAGATCCTAAACAAATAACCAATGGTGGGTGTGCTTCCGATAAAGAATGAAATCACCGATCCTAGAACAACAGCCAAGTTCAACATTTAAGTTCATCTGAAATTGTCAGTGATAAATAGTTGACCATGTTTGTTATGCCACTTTGTAAAAAGCTTCCACGGATGGATTCTAGGTATGTCTCGCCTGTTATCGGTCCAGAAATTGCGTCTAGGGCCAGGGGGAAGTCTGCTATGCCAGTTCGTTCGCTGTCTGAAAAGCCATCCAGAAGTTATTAGAAATATCAAAGAAATTGGCACCAGAGCAGCATGCATTGTAGAAACTCAGAGAGCGCTACAATTGGTAGCAACTTGACCAAACGAGTCTGTTTTTAAATTCATTGACGGTTGCCTAAATGGTGTGAAGCGAGTGTGAAATTGAAGTGACAATATGAAGTGGACACAGGCACAGACAGGCACTCGCTGGAACTCGTCAGTATGTGTCGGGCCGGAATCGGGCCGGAAATCATCTGGGTCCACATTCCCTTGAGGCTTCGTGTCTGAACCTACCTGAGCTCCCAATGGGGTTGGCCAGCTACATTGAATGGACTTGTTGAATTGGGAGCTCAAGCTTCGGCTTCAGGTTCTATACTACCGCTCGACAAATTTGGTACATACCACGGGACCTGAAAATCTCAAGCGAGGGGAAGTGATTATATTCTAAGAATGCCCTCGATCGGAACTGCCAGTCTCCAGACTCTATGTACTTACAGCGTGATGATACATTTATCTAACAATCGATTAAACAAAACAGCCTCACTGAGTATCACCTCGTCATCCTATCCACTAGCACTTTATAAAATTTCCAACAATCATCGTCGGAATCCCCCACTTGTCTCGGCGAATCGTAAACGAGAAGCAACAGTTAGTGAAACCTTCCTCGGAGGGTCCCTTCTCCAGTTCCTCTTCCTCCTTCTTTACCTCATCAAATGCAGCAGCAACACCCGCCTCAATGGTTGTCGCCGCATTTGACGTACCGGCCGTGCCATTCGTTATTGTCGCCTGGATGGAGGGCCGGGGGTTGAGGCGGCTCAGCGTCGGACTAGCGGGCCCCGCTGTACTGCTGCTTAACACGGGCTTATACCGTAGAACACAGCTGGTCAAAACCGCTTTCTGTGATGAGTCAAAGGCAACGTGACCATATTTCTACGAGCAAGTACACAATGTTAGTACGCCATTGGAATAAAGCTGTTAAGCACCGCATACCTCCCAGTAGTTCACGGCCGACTCTTCCGCCATAAGCTCGTAAATGCAGAGGCGGCCCTATAACGATAATTAGTACCAGTATGAAAAGGCGACAATGAAAGGAAGAGCAACCGAAGTTAAAGGAGTGAAAAACGTAAGGGATCGGTCAAGCACACTTGATACAAGTCCCAGTTCCAAGGACCCATGATATCCAATGAAGGCGAATCGCTGAACTACGATCCAAC
This sequence comes from Myochromella boudieri, assembly GCA_018221655.1. Taxonomy (NCBI): domain Eukaryota; kingdom Fungi; phylum Basidiomycota; class Agaricomycetes; order Agaricales; family Lyophyllaceae; genus Myochromella; species Myochromella boudieri. The sequence goes on from JABCKU010008244.1 coordinate 24,923, forward strand.
CAAGCGTAGCGAACCACTCACGTCCCGCATCATATGGCCCTGAAGCCCTACGAGTTCCGCGAATTCTCTATTGGCCTTGTATATTTCTCCTGTGCGACGCCATAGGCACGCGGGGACACCCATCGCTGAGAAGACACGGTCGTAGTCCAAAAGGAGACGTTCGAAGGCCTCCTCGATAAAGACCAAATCAATGTCTCGGAGACTTTGCGCAACTGCCTATTTGATTTACATCTCATCAACAGCTCTGTTAGCTTTAAAGACTACTCACTCGAAACTTGGGTCTTAAAACTGAAAGTGGTTGTAGTATCTGTTGTTTTGATTCTTGTGACACACTAAAAGACAGTATCAGCGTCGACTACCCCAGTAAAAAAGAAATAATGGGCTTACTTCCGATCCATCCATCGGCTTAATCTTGCATACCCTTTCACATAGTTGTAGGGTTTGAGAAGTCCAGCCTCATATTTACTCCTAATGACACGGTTGAGGCGCTCGTTGCGGGAGCCGGACTCCTGGTCTGCGGCCGTAAGAAGAAACTTTTCGGCTTTGGTTGCGAGGGGGAGAACTTCTTTAACTGGACTGGTTTCTGTAGGAGTCGTGGCCGCAGAATCAATAGGATTGGGTTGCGCAAGGGAGGTGGTAGAGGTGGCTGGTGGCGGATTCGAGGTGGTGTTGGATGTGGGATACGCGAAGAGTGAGGAGGTAGATGGGGGAAGTGTACTTGAGGACGGATTGGTGAAGAAAGATCCCTCGTCCAGTGTCTCGAGGAAATCACTGAGCGGAGTTAAGCATAAACTCTCAGAATGGGATAGTAAAACGTGCCTCAGTACTGAAAATTCGTTTCCCAGTGTCTCTGGCTGATATAAAAACTGCCCTTGTGGAACACTTATCGGCCATGCGGAGGGGGCAGGTTGAGCAGGGGGTGGCGGCGGTTGGTACACTGTTACTGTCAAGTAATAGTTCGCTTAGATGGGCCTTACGAAAACTTGTCAGATATATGCACCTGGGGCAAAGGTTCGTGACTTGTCAGCGGTCGACGTCGAGGCCATAGGCTGCTTGTCCGATGTCTTGAGCCGCTGCTCATCATGGCACAGATGGCCGATTTCCCGTTTGATGCTGAACATATGTTAGATGTGCATGCATTTAAGTTGTATCGAAAACAATCAACATACCAGCGCTGACACGGTCGGCCCTCGTCGCAAGTCATATGGCTCCTCCTGCAGTATAGGCACGCGTGGTTAACCTTCCTCCTCTTCGTCACTTTTTTCTGTTTACCACCCTCCTCCCCATTCCCTGTCGTCGCAGTCATCGTTGTCGAAGCAGTCTGCTGGGCACCGGAAGCCTCGGAGGAAAAGGAGGTCATAGTGGACATGGAAACTATGGACGGACGAGGACTACGAGACGACGAGGGATCCAGGGGTGTTCAGTCGTGCCAAAGGTGGTGACGATGTAACATGAAGTTTTATTTACAAGTCATCACCGTAACCTGTAACACCGTTTACCAAACTTCCTCGTGTTACCTTTGACGTCGGACGTCCGACTCTCATCTTTGCGCGTAATCCTGTGAATCTCTTGTAAAGTGCTTAAAGCCTTCTTGGATAGAATAGTCGTAACAAGATCGACACATTGCTGATGATTCGTACAGCACGCACGGACTACGCACACACACATACCCAACAAGTAAGCTGTTCATCGGCTTGAAGGTTCCCATGGACGAAGAATTATAATGGGATCAAGACTCATCATGCAGCACGTTGGCTTACCGTATTATCAAACCCGATCCCAAACGTTTAACTAGATGAATATGTACACACTCGGGAGCACATTTGGAGGCAATAGGGGCCTGGTCTAGACCAACGATCTGAATACAACCGAGGCCATGCTGGAAGTATGGGGCTGACGAGCGGACTCAAGCTACACATCCTTAACGCGGAACGCGATCGTCATCCTCTTGCACCAAAGCTCTCATCATCTGCGAAATATTCTGCAACTTTGATACGCCTGGCGCGCCCAAAACGCATTCTTTACGGTCTCTCCCCATTTCCTAATGGACTTCTTTCTTGTTCCCAACGACCCGCAGAAGACCGTCCTCGTTTCTCCTAATGGGGTCGCTCACTACCAGGTTACTACTTCCAAGCAGACGAGCGGCGTACACCTGTCCCTCATACGACGTCCAGCCCATTCCACAGCCGATAGCATCGTCGCCGAGATCGAATGGGGGAATTGTTGTTCTCCAACTTTCGTTCGTTGCCCCCTTCTGCGAGGACTGGGGAGATGTGTTGGAAAAATGGGACTTGGAGCGACAGCCAGGACTTTCCTTTACAAGCGAGGCCCATTCAGCAAGTAGGTTGATTCCTGCTGGCGTATTATCCACTTCATTTTACTAATATATTTTCTAGATCTCGCTACTTCATAGGCGACGATGGTATCGAGTATAGGTGGAAAATGCGAGCAGGTATGGGGTGCACTGTAGGTGTTTCCCAGTGAAGCCCAAATTTGCCTTATTAACATTTACGCAGTTAACGAGTTCATGCAATAAACAGGAAATCGCAAGATACACCTCCACTCTCACCAAAGAGGGGTTTTTCGCTGGCGAAAAGAAGTCCTTTCTCCGAATTCAGCCTTGTTCAGTCAATCTTGATCTAGTGATTCTTTCGTTCATGATCATGGAAAAGAAGAGACGCGAGCGAGCAGGTGATGGTACCAGGCTGGTCGCCCACGACACCGATCCAACAGGTGAAGGAGGGGGTGATGGGGGTGCCGAAGGCTGATCGCTGTTTAAGTTGGCTCATAGACATTGCTACCGTATACCTAGTATAACATAAATACCTAATATGATATATAAAGTTGTTGGTTGGCCCACGTGGAGGCTCAGCGAATCATTGCCAATATTCTCAGATAATCTTCTTTAACACTTTGGAAAGTTTCTTCTAGTTTTTCGAGACGTTCCTGTTTCTCCAGTTGGGCTAGGACTTCCTGCAGAATGCCGCGTGCGTCAGATAACATATATCAGGTGAGTTTGAACTCTGAACGTACAAAGTTAAAACGGTATAATCTTTCCTTCACTTGTATTCGGTATGCACGCATGACACGTGCGTCCAAGGTGTCGAGGCGAAGAAGGATGAGCATCTCTATCAAGCGTTGGAATTGTCGCTAGTAAGAGCCGACACGTTAGTTCCAAGTTCCAAGGAAATGCATGATTGCCTTACCCCAGCGATCTTCAAGTCCTTGCGCCACTTTTCCACCCATATTTTGTCACTCGGAGGACCTATTCTGCCTTTTGAATGGGTCGCTCCATTTCCACCGCGTCCACTTTTACCAGTACGTCCAACTCCAGCCACACGCCCACCACCAGACGATTGATTATCTCCAAAGCCTTCCTTCATAAACTGTTCGTTGGATAGCAACATTTTGAGGTCGTTCCTGTCCCGAAGGTCCTCGAAGGCTTCTGCAGGGTCTTCCACCGTTAATTCAGCGAAGTTAGGTTGTGAAAGGATATATTGATAGATAGCTTTATAAAGTTCGGCTGAAGGATGTACGTCAATCAAGGAACAGAGCAGAAAATAGCTATTTCTTACCTCCATGGCCGTGACGCTGATATGGAGGAAGAATGACAAATTGACTAAAGGTATTTGAGTTGCAAACGGATAAAAGCCCTATTACTACATACCTTAGCCTCATTCGCGTTTTCTCGGGGAAGAAATAGAAGGGATAGAGTGACGAATATCCAACAAAATGATATGTTGCCACATAGGGTGATCCCTTTCTTTTACGCTTTTCATACCTTCATGGGAGCGTAAGTTTCCGGCGATTCAATGTCTTGTGATACGTACAAAACAACAAATTCCCATGGGTCTTCATCCTCAACGATATATGACCCAGCCTCGATGTACAATAGAATGAATAGCTGCATTCTACGGTGGTATTCTTTGAACCCTGGGGTATCCCATGTCGTCTGAAAACCGAGAAGATCAATAAGAGTTTGTACCGTGTAGGGGGAGCCGTACATGATAGGCCTCGTATACAACAACGTCTTCACTTTCAGGATCCAGTCTCTGGGGACTAGCGACACCCTTGCCTTTTCCACTTGTCAAGGATGGTAAGGGTCGGGTGTAAGAGTGGATAAGTCTCCCAGACGGCTTGAACGTCGCCGCCTCATTTTCTACTAACGTCTGGAACTGTATCTCGTCCTTGAGGTAGCCTTTAGAAAATAAGAGACTGAATGTGGTGATAAAGCATATGCATACCTGGTGGAATAAAGCCACTCAATGTGCCTTCCACATTATCCACGGTTGATGAGGATCCCAACTTCTCAGAGTAGCTCACATTGAGGAATTGAAACAAAGACCCCGAAGTAAATCTCAACTGCTAGAATATGAGCGATGGCAATCCAGTGGATAGTCAAAATTAGAACTCACGTCGATGTCAAGGTCTTTGTACCCATACAATTTCTCGTCTTCTCCGTAGATCTACAAAATTTGGTGGGCAAACCCGATACAGGAAGACGCTGAGCTACGCACTGGATACGTGAAGGTGGGGCGAAATTCATATGACTCTTCTTCCCTGAGGCTCTTTGTATCTTCCGTCGACCTGACTAAAATAAGCGCGCAGGAGTTTAGTTATAGCGCGGACAGTGGGTGCTGGGAACGCACCAAGTGTAAGCCTTAGAGCCTCATTCGCGTCACACGCCCAGTCGGTCATGTTAAATTATGCACAATTGGTGCACGGTGAAGACGGTGTCGAAAACACAGTCAGTTGGCACAACAAGAAACGGTTTTGACGCGTTGTTTGGTTGTGTACCGATGAGAGGGCGTTGTCACCTTTGGTTCAATAATGCCCATCAGTTCCCATCTGCATGGCTCGCATATGCACTCAAGGGCTGCTTAGAAATTACGTACTGTACCGCCATATCTTGCATATTCCGAGAGAGAGAAAAAAAGAAATTTCTCTAGTAACCCACACTCATATTTTCAGACGCATTCACAAGTGTTTGCCTTTACCGTTTCCGTTTGATTTAACTGCGGTTCGCAGTGTCAAACAGTAAACAAAGGGTTCGAGCTCGGAGCCTTAACATGGGTGGAAAGCAATCCTTACCTCAGATAACTGCTCAGGACCGTGCTATCCTGGAGTTAGTACGCAATTTACTACTTTGCTTCTTTCTCCTGAGCACTGCTTTGTAGCCTTAAGTTACAAAGAGACAAACTACGACAGTATCAGAAAAAAGTACCCAACAACTATAACCATAGATTTCAGAGGTTGATTGTCTCCAGATACAGGTTATTCTTGACAGGGAGCGTGCCATTGCCAAAGCTCATCTCGCCGCAGGCCAGAAAGACCGAGCCGTCATTGCATTACGCCGTCGGAAATACCAGGAGAGCTTATTGTTGAAGACTGATGGTCAACTGGAGACTTTGGAACAGCTAGTATGTGACCCTTTCGCTTAGACGGGTAACGCTTACTGGGTACAGGTATCCACTATAGAATTTTCTCTGGTAGAAGTCTCCATCGTTCATGGATTGAAGCAAGGGAACGAAGTGTTAAAAGAAATACACAAGGAGATGAATATCGAGTCGGTGGAAAAGCTTTTGGAGGAGACACACGAAGCAAGGGAGTATCAAAGGGTATGTCCTGCATCATTCGAGGTTGTAGCAGGCGACGACGATATACAACTTAATGACAGGAAATTGGACAAATGTTGTCAAATACCCTCACCCTTGATGAGGAGGATGCTGTTCAGTCTGAGTTGTTGGAACTTCAGGCCGAATATGTAAGACGAATGGTCCAGGACTGCTGGTTATACTGACTTCTTGTTGAACACCAGGTCCAGCTATCTCCGATCCCTGAGATGCCTGTAGCCCCATCAACAGATCCAGTCTCCGTAGATCGGACTACTGAACATATTGTTGGCCTCAAGGCGGCGAAAGTTCCAGTGGCGATGTAAAGAAACAAGTGCCGACAAAGATATATGCTGATATATGTGAACAGAAACCTAAGTGCTAGTAGGTGCACAGTGTGTAATTTAAATCATCATAATAGTATACCTCGATTATTTTCACCATCCCTCAAAGTCTCCAAAACCTGTTTTCCGCTTCTTGTTGTTGTCTTTATTAGCTTCCAAAGTAGTCGGAGGTCGTTTGAGGTTCAAATACTTCCCCACAGCTCCCATAGCCATATCAGAACTTGACGAAGAGAGGTCACCAGTGCCAACTTTCACACCAAACCAATTGATATCATCACCTTCTCTCTTTTCAACAGTCTGCCGCTCATTCCCGTGGATGGCCTGAGCTCGCTTTGCCAGCTTGTTGCCCAAACGTTTTTTGTAGTCTTCAAAGGGGTCTTGATATCTGTGGGTTCGTGTTGGTGAGCATTAAGGTTAATGAATTGGATGTTGGAACCTACATTACAACTTCTGTAATCCGAACTGTTTTGGCAGGTCGCTCCGTCCCGGCTTTCAATGGAAGATTTTCCAACAGATCCAACAGGTCCTCGCCCCCTACGAGCTTGCCGAATACAGTGTGCTTCCTATCCAGCTGGGGTGTGGCCTTGAAGGTTATATAGAATTGAGACCTGACCGTGACGATAATTAATGTAGACCAGGATATCGCCGTGACAGAAATGCTGCCTACCCATTGGTGCTCGCCCCCTTGTTCGCCATAGCAATGGTCCCTCGTTCGTCATGTTTCGCCGCTCCCTTCACATCGTACTCATCTCTGAAGGGTGTACCCCAATAAGATTCACCACCTGCACCGGTACCAGTCGGATCCCCCGTTTGGATCTGTTGGACTCGGATTAGTTAAAAAATAAATAAAGTCAGGTTAGCATTCACCATAAATCCTGGAACAAGTCGATGAAACAGGCAGTTATCATATTTTCCTGCCTTGGCAAGCATTAAAAAATTATAGCATGTTTTTGGTGCCTGTGAATCCATCAGCATGAAGCGAGCCTCAGCAAAAGATGCGGGACATATGCCTACTTTTTCGCAAAAGAGTTCCAAGTTTAAGCTTCCGCCTCCTAAGTTTGTGACCAAACGAACATATGCACGGCGCTTTCCAACATCTTTCTCCTTCCCTTTCCCTTTGAGAGGATTAGAGATGTCTTCAAACATTAATTCTTCCTAATTTTATCGTTATTAGGTTCATGTAGTGTATGGGATTAGCAACTGACCTCGTCCCAGAGCAGTTTTGTGCTTGTTGAAAGTGGATCCACGGAGGTTGAAGTTAGTGAAGCACCAGGTAGCCCATTTGAATACGGAGATACGTTCCCTGAAGTGAAATATGAATGAAAGATGAAATGACGATACATTGAAGACTTACACGGTACGGAGGCCTTTGTTTTCACAGCAGCCACGCGTGCATGGGCAACAGTCTTGGAAGCCCCCTCTTTGTCATTGGACTTAGTGCCCAGGGTGGAGGGTGTCTTTACGGGTAGCGATACATCTGATAAACCATGGGGATTTTGTAATGTTATAACGTCTTGTCTGTTTTCTCGTCAGTGATGTGAGCGGAGTCCTCGAATGGAATTACCGAACTTTTTGTACGGAGTGTCACTGACCAAATCAATCCCACCTTTGATGCTCTCTGCCAGGAAAACGTTACCAGTGGTTCCAATGGCTACGATATGGGAATGCTCGCTGAAAGGTTTGAATGAGATGGGGTCATGGATCTCCCCGGAGGCCTCTTTACGCGAATAATGGAGGGTGATGAGATCAGAGGGCGTCAGAGGTGCTTTCGTGATAGGGTGGGTGTTATTGTGTTGTCTGCGAAATCAATGGTTAGTCAACGGTCAGAATGAGCGAATGGTGAACGGAGGTAGCTCACTTCAACCATGGGATGATATTGACGAGATCAAACACAGTACCAGTACCATCCTCATTCCGAGCGCAAACTGGATGTGCAAAGGGTTGAAAGGAAAGTGCGCAGCAATCGAACGGTGTCCTTGTGCCAGGGTGTGGCACTTGCGCTTTGCTACGGAGCAGAGAACGGTGTTTGCAGGTGCACCATAATGTGCTAGAAGATGTGACACGTACGCTTTAAAGCCAGCAGAAGCTGAATGAGAACCAAACTGGCCTGTGTGCTCTGCATGAGTTATGTATAACTTGTCGGAATTACCATGGCCCATGTTGTTGTCGGAGTTGAGTAGACTCAGACAACAGTCTCTCCCCCTATACCAGATATGTGAAAACCATCGCAAGCAACGATCTCATCATTTCGTTCAAGTCAAACCTTGCTGCATATTACTTGAATCTCTACATATGTGAAGAATATCACCTAAGGTACTGTCCATTGTACATGTATTATGCTTCAGCCATTTTATCTATTTTTTTTGTCTTATACTCTTCGCAAACCTTTCGACGGGTATCTTGTGAACATTCTTCTTTTTTGTCGCCACCCTCCTTCCAAATTTCTTTCTCCACAGTCGTCCCTTGTCACGGCGTCTGCCAAACTCCAAAAACATACAGGGTCAGGTATGTGATATGTGATATGTGATATTACCCGCAGCGGTCCCTAAAAAGAACAAGCGGGGCCCGTCCTACGTACACGACAACAAGTACGCTAACGGCTACAGTAGACCATTGCCGCTGTGATATACGGAATCTCACGGATTAGCAAACTGTAGGCTGCTCCAGAGGCACCGCATCAGCTCATGTATCACCTGAACCTACCCTCCTATAATCCCAATATATCACAATATATCACCCGACGACGACGCTGGGCTTGTATGATCTCGTCATTTGTGATCCCCAAAGAGAAGTCCTTCACAAAGGGCGAAGCTCATTGGGTAGAACACATTCAGTGGGGAGCTGCTGCACTGCTGTACCCCACTGACCGAGACAACATGAAATATAGCTATATACTGCTCTCCACAAGAAGCCTTTAACATCTGCCTCAAGGATGTAACAAATAACAAAGTTTGTTGGATAGAGCACTGTCAGCTTTCGAAAGCCGCTGCACTGCAGACAAAAAATAAAATAAAATCACAGCTTTTTAATAACTATCATGTCCTAGTGCTCACCAGTAATGCACTACATAGTCCTAACTCCTCATGCCATAGTGAGGTTCCAAGTACTGCAGCGAGCCAATAAAATCACACCTCATACATCTTTACTCTGCGCACTGCACAGTGATGTCTCAGTCGACTCCTGCTAGAGCGCACGGGCCATTGTTACATTGAATGTCACAAGTCACATCACCAATCATAGCCGCACGGCCTAGTACGACCTCCTACCACCTCTCTTACTCAGTCAACTGTCTATCATGCAGGTTACGAGGTACGCCTGTGCAGCAGCTGATGTGGCTTGGTTCGTACTCCCAGAGTCATGTTTTCCGGAGGCACTGTTATAAAAGGCAACTGCTACGCTGTTAAGATCTGCCGATAATCTTTAGATAAGATTAGATGGCTTAACAATATATTTGAAGTCGGTTCTATACTGAGAA
>JABCKU010008245.1:0-26244 GCA_018221655.1 Myochromella boudieri
CACGATGGAAGAGTAATATCCGCCAGGGTCTCGTAAGTTATTGGGCTAGTTCGCGCCTCGTTTTGCATCAGTTTAATCAAAGCGATTTTTGGACCGAAAGATAGTGTCTACAATTTCTGCCATACATCGATTCTTCACCCACCACCCATTCTGATGCTGTAGGAGACAGCATACGACATTCTTTCTCCAGAGGCCACTCCACACCGACAATATTTTTCAAGAGGAACATCGGTGTCTACGTATACCTTGGCATCTCTTTCATATGTTACTGCGGGCTCAAATCCTTGGCGTTGGCCTTTGTGTCATCCATGCTGTTCACGCAGTGACGATATACCCCACTGGCAAAGGGATCGCTGCAACAGCCACTGCCAACGCTGCTAGCTACACTGGAGCTGCTGCGTACAATCCGACGACCCTTATCCCACCTCCCGTTCCTAGCGGATTACCAACACAGTTCTTCCTTCAGTTGCAAAATGGCGGTACTCCCAATGTTTCCGCACCAGTCAATGGGTCGTTCCTCGGCTTTTCGATAGAAATGTCTGTCGCAAATCAAGTCTGTGAGTAACTCATGTGATATTGTACCTCATTCTTTTACTGAACTCGTGCGCAGTGGGAGCAAATTCGTTCGTAATTTCTTTTCTCGTCAACCTCGGCATATATTCACATCATCAAAAAGATCCTTCGTACAAGTTCCGTTCCTCAACTTGATGGCGAACTTACAACGACGTTCTGGAAGGGTCAATATTCGGGTGGGAGGAAATACACAGGACACAGCGGTCCTCGTCGAACGCACTGCCGACGGTAGAATGTTAGAGAAGAACATCACTGGTGCATCCGGCCCCGTACGCTCCGAGTGTATTTCCTTATCCATCTGTACTGACTTCTATCCTTTATAGACCCTAACACCTCCGTTAATCTATACTCGCGATCTTTTTTACCTCATGAGGAATATTTCGGGCTTGGTAAACGTACATTGGTATCTCGGTATGTCATCCCATATCACCATTTGGTGTTCCATTTACACCTCTTATACCGTTCTTTAGGTGTGCCATTTTTAATACCTGATGTTGGAACCCGCCTTGCCATAGCACAACGAGGTCAAGAAATCCTTGGGGACTATCTGATCGGCCTCCAAGTCGGCAACGAACCTGATCTTTACGAACGACACAAAAGGATAGCTACTGTAAGTCGTGTGGTACTTTTGAATAGGTCAAGTTGAAAACCCTATAGTACGGGCCATCCGATTATTTTAATGATTTCGGAACATATATTCAAGAAATGGACAAGGCCAACGTTCCGGGAGCCGATAAACTCATCGGGCCCAACATTGCATACGCCAATTGGACTCCTGAGCAAGTATGGGATACTGGCTTCGTTGACACATACGGCCAGAACCTTCTCCAACTGGCGGTTGAAAAGTTAGTCGGTTCTTACACAGGTTGACGGGCCAGCTGATAAAGATCGTGTTTCAGCTATCCGACAGATAATTGTGCCGTTCAGTTCAATAGGCCAGGGACAGTCCATGTTCCACAAGAAATGTTCCCATTGTACCTCAACCACAGCTCGGGTCAGGGGATCATCGAGAAATTCAAGAACTCAACAAGTTTTGCGATGCAAAAAGGCAAAAGGCTGGTCATGTTTGAGACTAACACCGCGTCGTGTGGTGGTTTTCCGGGCATTAGTGACGCGTTTGGAGCAGCGCTTTGGGGAATCGACTATACTTTAACAATGGCCGCTAACAACTTTGGGGGTGCAATGATGCATGTTGGTGGTCAGAATGTCTTTTATAACGTGCGTATTGATGTATTTAGTGTTTGAGTTCATCCGATTGACAAATTTTGTGACAGCCCTTTACACGTAAGTACTTTTGCACAGTTTCGGCCAATCTCTTACTAACGGCCGCTTCTAGCGCCTCCTACTAACCAATCGACATTCCACCAATGGACCGTTGGGCCAATTTACTACTCGGCTCTAGCCGTCGCAGAAACTCTTGGTCCAGTCAACGGTACTCAGGTTCTAGATCTCAACGCAAATGGTGGCAACATCTACACACCTGCGTATGCGATTTACGAGAACGGCGACCCAGTTCGCCTCGGGATCGTCAACTTTGTCACTGATGCATCTGGTGCTAGCGACCTCAATGTAACTTTCGCCATCGGAGGCTCTGGGATTGGAGCACCCAATGCCACGCCTGCGCAAGTCAAAGTCAAGTAAGTTTCGCCATTACGCTCGTCGAGTATTGTTGTTGAAGGCCCATAGATATCTTCGCGCTGCCTCCGTCTCGCAGAAAGGCAATTATACTTGGGCCGGTCAGGTTTGTAGTAATCTTTAAACTTTGTCTATCCATGTAGTAACGACGAACCTTCTTCAGACGTTTGGAGGTAACTTCGCCTCCGATGGCCGGCCGATGGGAGAAGAAGAGATCATTACAGTTCCCTGTGACCAGGCCACCAACATCTGCGTAATCAAGGTCCCCGCACCCAGTTACACACTTATATTCTTATCAGATCCTGACCACACCAAAAATACTGGTGCACCCACGACAACGTTCCCGACCACTGCACAGACTAAAACGCGGAACACGATCACGGTTGACCCTGCTGTACTTGCAACGTCCAATGGGGGCTTCAACAAAAAGGTAGGAAGTACAAGCCCAGAGACTTCCAATTCGGCGAGGTCGCAGTCGGCTCCGACACTGTTAGTGGTGCTATCCCTATCTTCGATGTTGGTGTTTGGAAGGCTATTTTTGCGCTGAGAGGAGATGTACTTACATTCGGGAGCCTGAATTGCATATATGGACATTCGTTAGATTGAATAATTACTGTCACTACAACACGGCTCTTTGGTATCGATATTGTGGAATGCAGGCAATCATACGAAGTTGTCGTGTTATCGAAATAGGCTTCAACCACCTGGGTTGTGACGAGTTGTGACGACTCGTCCAATCATCACACGCGACACGGCCAGCCCTAAAGCATAACAACACGTGAGCATCTTTGGGGGTCTTTCTATACCCTTCAAGTTGACCTGATTGACAATGATTGTCATCGTTATGGGCTCAGTATAAGACTCCAGTATTCTCAATCTCTAGGACTCATGAATGCTGTTTTAGACATGTTAAAGACTCTCTGACTGAACATTAGTGGTGAGTCGCAATAATTGTTTCATTTAAACCGCTCTGATTAAGTAGGTTGCTCTTAGGTGTATGTTGTCAATGCGCTCTATGTAGGACTTGCACGTACCAGGCTTCAATTCACGCATTTGAGTGAACAAAGCCAGAAGGATCAATTCTTATACCTAATTGGTGCCATCGGAGCTCGGCACGTCATTGAAGGACGCAGTTTCCTCCGGTTAAATTTATTGCTCTTCTCGTTTGCTAATCCGTCTGGTGATCACGTTAACTTTTGGTGTCTACGTCGTCGAATGCTGGAGCTCGGTCATATGCTAGCTCCGATGTTCTCTCACGAGGAAGCATAACCCAAAATCTTACGGTCAGCTTTCTCACATATCATCAGTAGCCAAAATAACGACGCCGAACACTCCAGCTCACGCGAATGTCATCAAATTCACAACTACGTCTGCTGGAAATGGCGGCATGAACGATACATAGGTATTTTAACATGCCAAACGGATTCTTTCTTACCAACTAACTGGACGTTTCTATCATCAAGCCATATCTCGCTGTAGAGGTGCGGTTTTTATATCATACTTTTGTGCCTCATAAACTAAAACGTGCGAGTAATAGAGGGGAATTCGTGGTGCCGTGATTACAATGCCTTCATGCGGCTCAACTTTAACCAACTTCGAACCTGATTATGCAGGTCATATGACGGTACTCTTGTGAACCATATCCCATGTCGGCCTGTTTGTCATCGAAGCTCCATCGAAGCTCCTCCCAAACTGATAAAAGAGCCTAGTGAGTGAACTTCAGAAGTTCGACGGGTTTACCCCAACGTCTTTCTCACCAATGCCCGGAACGATCTTGCCTGAAACTCCGCCTCACGTTCCACCTCCAGTGACGAAAGAGAACTGTACGCTTTAGTTGCGATATGTCTTTACTTCACCGACTCAAATATGCTTCCAGTGGATTTCGCAGACCTTGCTATTATCGACCTCGACAAGTATAAGACGCTTGAGGGGAAAGCTCAGCTCGTTGAAGATGTACGAAATGCCATGACTACAGTTGGCTTCTTCTATGTCATTAACCATGGATACACGCCAGAACAGGTATCTCTGAATTATTGTCTCTAAATAGTTCTGACAGATATACGCAGACCCGCCGCATCTTTGATATAGCAGAGGTGCCGTTTCGTGTCCCTGATGACGAGAAAAAGCAATACATTGGTAGGATGAAGGAGCACGGTAGTTATCAAGGATACAAGCTACGACAGTACTGGGTACGTCTAATCTATTGGGTACACGATCCACCTCTGATATTGAAAGATTAGCACATCGATGCTGGGGTCAGGGATCAAATCGAGCAGTATAATGGTGATTATCCTTCCTCCATTTGTATAATTCTTCGTTCTCATTTTTCCTTCATAGTCAATACAGATCTCACCCGAAAGGACCACCCTGAAGCATTGCGGCCATTTCTCCTCGAAATCAGCGATTTCGCCCGCCATACTCACTACAATATTCTTCTACCACTTTTGCGGTACGCTAGTTCTTCGTTATCCAGTAATTTCACCTTGTCAGCGAACTAATATATTCGCCAGGCTTCTGGCTTTAGGGCTAGAACTACCGGAGGACACTTTTGCTGATCAACATACCTTTGCATCCCCCTTGTCAGACACATGGAGTACGTAGTGTTTCCCGTAATTTCCTTCAACGATGACACCGCTGACGGTATTTTAGTTCGTTTTATGAAATAGTGAGCAGCTTACCTTGTGATAGCCCATGTAACTTAATTTGACCAACTAGTTACCCTCGGTCTGAAGATGACGAAGCTAAAACCAAGAATGTCTGGCTGAAAGGGCATACGGGTAATTAAGAGCAATCTTCCTTTTTCGGTTCCCCGATAAACGCGTTGCTTTAGATTTTGGTAGCCTGACACTGCTCTGGAGTCAGCCTGTCTCGGCACTTCAAATCCTCTCTCCGACCGGACAGTGGAAGTGGGTTAAGCACATCGAGAATGCTCTTGTGCGTATAAGTTCCTTTTCATTTATAATGTCACTCTGAATTAGGGTCAGGTCGTCAATGCAGGGGAGGCTTTAGAATTCCTATCTGGCCGTTACTACAAGGGGACTATTCATCGTGTTCATCAGCCCCCGGAGGACCAACAGGCTTACACTCGCCTGGGCGTTTTTTTCTTTGGACTGACTGATGATAATGTCAAATTGATACCTTTGCAAGAGAGTCCTGTTCTGCAGCGTACCAACATCATCAGACGATGTGACGACGAGGTTGCGCCAACCATGGGTGATTGGAGGATGGCTAGAATTGCTGCTTATGGGCAAACGACTCTGAGGCCGGGAGAGGATAAAGGTGTGGAGGAAGAGAAGATTAAAGGTGTTGTTGTACGCCACTACAACTAACGTATATCAAGCTTTACGTAGATGTGACAAACCCATTTGATGGTTGTATATTCTATCGATGTCCTATATCATGAAATATGCAGCTTCCCACTCTACTTCGTACTATTCGTTGCCTTGATGAATAATTGAAGGTTAATACGCTTCGCTACATGTGAATCATATCTCTGCCGTAAGCTCTCTGTCAGCAAGTATAAAGTATGTCATATTCCACTGGTCCTAACCCTTTGAAACTTTAATAACAACCTTTCCGACATGTACCTGTGCCTCTCTAAGTGCTTGAACGCCTCCCTTGCTTGCTCGAACGGAAAGACTTTATTAATGTATGGGCGTATGGTTTCCGAATTGGCTGCCATGATGCGTGCCATATTGGTAAACCTAGGAAAAGTCGAACACTAACTTAGAGTCCAAGTATAGGTTAATTGAAGTGCGCACTGTTTAAGTGATCCGATGAGGTCGCCAGGAAGGGTCATACCTCTAGCATGAATTTTCGTGAGTACTTGAGACGTGCCGGGAGCCTCGATATTCCTGGCACGCACGGCGAGGTTATCGAAGGAGCCAATCTAGTACAAGCACTAATCATAAGAAGATTAGGAAGTGACTCTATGCTACAAAGATATATAACGATACTTCATGGAAGCAGTACTATTCGGAGGAAGGGGTAGGGGCAAACATGGCGAATATAGGATGCCGGCACTAGATGATGGTGTTTTATAGGTACCTCATCAGTACGGACAAAACCATTATGCGGAGTCAATATATTTGGATATATTTTCACTTACAGCAGTGAAACGATTCGGTGTACTGTTGCCGTTCTACAAACCAGAAGCGTTACCGAACGACGAAAGTTGATGGCGGAAAAGAGATAGTGCTGATATTTCTGAGGGACCCAATTTGAATAAGCTATGTAACGCTTGTTCTGATACATGTTTATGGCCACTTTGGGGAGCTCACTTGATGCTTATCACCTGTTTCTCTAGTGATATCTGTGGAGGGTACTACATTTGTAGGGGCAATTATGGGGCAAGCTTGTATCATGGACTGTCGCTTTCTATTATCTCGCTTAAGATACTTTTTTGTACATGATATGACCGGCAGTCGTGTTACCATCAATGTGCAAGAGCTATGACGCTATCCTGCCAGTGAAGATCATTCAACTTTCCTATCACGACTGAAAGTCGCCCAGTGGCATCCAATCCCGGGAAGCACTTCTTTCCCAACGCCTCTGCTGGTTCTTCTACGATCCAAGCTTCCCCGCGGTCCAAACGCCTTATAATGAGATATATCGTTAGTCGACAAATGCCTTGCTCGCGCTCCAGGATGGGCAAGAGTATTTTCTCTAGGTATGGGTGTAACGAGTGCGAAATTGCAACGGTAAGATGCCTGAGGCTTGGAGGGAATGAAAGCTCAGCAGTAAGCATATTTTGGATAGCAAGAAGCTCGAATGTTCGTAAATCTGCAGAGGGGATGACTGCGCTGATTATGAGTGTCGTCAAGTATTCGGAATGGGCCAACTTCACAGGCTTGAGCCGTGTTTCTGGAATGAGTAAAGAGTGAGTCGGATATTGGATATGAAGACGAACGGAGCCACACTTACGGCATTGTACTTCAGGGTGGAACCATACAAGTGTTTCAAGGCTCTTTACAGTGTTGCTGACGAGTTTCCATGTCCCTTCATCGTTCATATGATTCTTTTGGCCGATCACAAGCTCATTGAGATTCTCCATAAGGAATGGGCTCTGATGGCTATTGAAAAACTCGAGAAACCCAGAACAGGAGCCTAAAATGTGCAGCGATGCCAGTGGCCGTGATGCCATTTGCAGATCCTCCAATGCTACATCATCAAACGGCTTAGGATGTCCCAGTGCCGCAGCTGTGCACCACCGTCCACACTCTAAGGATATGTGATTTACGGTACTTGCGCAATATATGGCCAGCTGGAGCGGAAATGCGCATGAACAGGTATTTTCGATGTGTATTCGAAGAGTGCGCAAGTGGGGAGCGTGGCAGAGCCTACGTATCGGTTCCGTAAGTGTCACCGGTATGTCTGACCATTTTAACGGCACAGGTACATAGACGAAGACGCTGAAGGATATGAGATGGGGTGAAGCTCCTGAAGCCAAGAGTTCAAGGAATCCTGCAAAGCCTTTGTCTACTGGGGCATCTTTGTGCATATACCACACGTTCTCCACATCGATCGAGCGTATCCAGGAGAGATAGCGCTTGTTGGCAATGAACAGATCGTGCAGGTATTTCCACTGGCTGCTGCGTTCGACATGGTGTATTGAGATTTCAGCGAAAAGGTGCCTGAGGCTGGATCGATGAAAGGTTCGCGAGACGAGACAACATTGAATGAGGGACGGCTTGTCGTTTTGGAGGGAGGCGAGGACGAGATCGAGAACATCCAGGGGTAGCTGCACAGTAGCCATGATGGACGCTCCAAGTCCACGCCAATAGTGGGGCCCCTTGATACCTGTATATATATAACATTGCATGAGTTCGATGCCTGTCTATCAGATCTGCCATCTTTCCGGTTTGTTGCCACAGCTGCAACCGTGACGACGACTTATTATAAGTCACGTACGAGTTTTTTATGGTTGGATCTCACCCAGGTGGTGGTGCGACCGATTATCGTGCTTAGCCATATTTTTTTGAGGTCAAGTGAATCCAGCCTCTAATATTTGGATGTGCATTATTCTTAGACTGAATGAATCTGGCAATCTGTGGTGTGGGGTTAAACAGTGTTTTCCAGCTGGTCATCGATCTTAGCTATCAAAAGAAATAGTGGGTAGGTCACATATCAGTCACCAAGACCAGAGGTGGAGAACAGCAACGAAGAGATGAGATCAACCACCACGGGCCGGCTCGGTCCCTAAACAACCGGAGTTGAAAATCTGTTTGGCTTTATTGGCCAAAAGCCTCAAATATATTTTCGATTATGCTCACCGTTCATCCTTACGGTTGATTCTTCCTTTCTTCGACGAGACCCTTACTACAGAACTGACTGATGTAATTGCGACGTTGCATCTTTGCATATTGTGAATATGTACTTCCTTACACGTTTTGTTCGTCAAGCATCGTTCTCACACCACGCTCCGCCTTGATCCTTGCCATCGTCTTCCATGCCTCAGCTTCCCAGTCCGTGTGGAGGCACACAATCGTGCCGCATCCAGCACAGTACACGAGGGCGAAGGTGAGCCCGAGCCAGAGTCCGCGGACTTCAAGTCCAAAGTGAATAGCGAAAAAGATTCCAAGCGGGAGTCCTGGATGGCGGAAGAGATGAAAGTCAATAAGAGGCTGTAACGTGTAATCATCAAGGGGGTCGATATACCAATCAGGTAGTATGCGCTGAGCAATATTGGTAAACTTTGTTGTGGTTAACAGGTTTGATAGGGAACTCACCTGAGATTCAAGAACGCTCCAAATACCTGTAAATTGTACAGCGAACGTTAGGCATGGCCTGGACTTATGACATGAAACTTTTACAAACCTGTTTTCCCCGTGCTCTTAGGATACCTGCCACGAGAACTGCATTTGCGTCGAATATTTGGAAGACGGCAACGAAGGGAATGATAGTGGCGACCATTGCAGCAACATCTGACAAGGGCTGTCAGCGCCTATATTCACACAGGGCCTACTAAAGAAAACAATACCAGGGTCGCTATTAAACACGTACGCCCAGGGTACACGGAAAGCCACGAATACGATACTGAATGAATGAAATGAGTCTAGGTAGCGCAACCTCAAAACTAACAATTTAGAAACCTCAAAACAATTGAGATAGCCAAGGCCAGTAGCATGGCAATCCGTGTAACGATTTCAGCTTGAGAAGCGTTTCCTTCACCGAGAAGGTTGCCAATTCTGTTGGGAAAGTTGTTATTACGGGCAATGATGGAGTCTATTTGAAATGATACCTTATGGATGTGACGAGGGATAAGGCTATAAATACTTGGAATAACGCCGAAGACGACGTTAGGATCACCGACTGTGAGGTGAGAGCCACTGGTCCCATCCTAATCGAAGGGAAGTTAATTACGCTGATCACCTGGTATCCTAGTAACTTACCACGACGCTGCCAAAGCCACCAACTCCCATGCACACCATTCCGACGCCATCTGGGCTGTATCGTCAAAGGAAGCCATTAATCGGTGCTTGAACTCGGAACGGCAATTGAGAGACGTGCCGGCGCCGCCCATGCCAAGCTTTATCAGTATGCCATGGTTCAAAAACATCCGCCGTGATGGTGGACACCATGCCGTTCGAGGTAGGTACCATATTCCGTATACGAGAAACATCAGAAAGGCAAGGTTGAGGGAAACTACAGTGGCAATAGGAGCACCGATGAAGCCGAGGCGAATGGGCGATGGTCCCCAGACTAATATTAACGTGATAAGAAGATGAAGAGAAAGTAAACGGGATATGGGCTGCATACCTAAGGCGTAATTTAAGATAACGTTAATGAAAGCGGCTATGGATATGATTTTGGTGGAGATCGAGAAGTAGCCTACAGAAGAAAAAACTTAGTAATACGCGGTTGAGCAGTAAAAGACGATGAAAAACTAACCTTGGCATTGGAAATATCGGCTATGAAATATGAGTCAGAATGAGCCTTCCTCTACACTCATACGACATACCGACAGATACTGTTGAAGGTATATGCTGAAAACTGCCATGAAGGTCATGCCATGGTGGCACCGATCTGGCTACGCACCAGGCAGTCCTAGTAAAAGCCAGCGAAGGTATATTGAGGTTAAGTGTGCGACATCGGGCTGCTGCTTAAGGAATAGAAGTACAGGCTCCATGTTGAACCACAGGAAGTATATGGGCTAAATAAATGGGTTCACATCAGGGATGAGGGTAACCCGCATAAGGGGGAACTCACGATGAGCAGGAAGCTCATGACAATGCCTGATAGAAAATCAATGAGCATTGGCGCTGGAGCTGAGGAGGATAACGGGGGAGGGGATTCGACTCACACATCCGCTGTGCCCACAATCCGACGAGTTGTGGCTGAGATGAGGTCCAGGCAGAGGGGAGCATCGTGTCCAGTGCCGTCACAAAGCCCTGAATAACGGAGAACGCAGTGACGTTCGCGGTCAGTGTCCCTAGGCTGATTGCAGACAGAGCCGTGGTAGACTCGTGGCCGATCGATATGACGGACACCGTAACTAGGCTGAATTCCAGAACCTGTGCCCTGTGAGCAGAAGTAAGAGTTGCGGCAGGATGTAATGCTGCAAGGCAAATACCCAAATGTCGGGAGGAGGTAACAAGCCAAGATTTTGGCTTCTTGTATATACTTTTCGCGTACGTTTGGTGTTACTCTCGTTTTTTTGGCATATAAATCATCGTGGAGACGAAGCAATGGCGTGTTCTCCGATAGAGCAGACATCGGTTGTGGAGGACGAAGGGCAGAGTGTTGGTTTGCAGGTAGAACACAGCTCTCAAGTACTGTGTCTATAAAGCGTGCCACCGCTCCTGTTGTAGCTATTAGTTTGTATGAGTTAGAACGACACTATGGTACCGCCTTACGTACTATTTTTTGCGACTTTTAACTTTATCGGTTATGGATAAAAGTACCACCCAGATAGCCTCGTTATTCCAAGTCCTCTTTCGTGCTTGTCATGGATTCTCCGCAGATGCGAAAAGGGTGGAGCTAGACGAGGTAAGCTCGGCCTGTCGGGATGCAATCCTAGACTGAGTCTAGAGACAGTACAAGGCAAAGATCCGGGTCTTACTAGCCGTCGGTAGAGCACAGTGACTCAATGTACACGCAACATGGTTGAAACGTGCCATACTGAACGTCGAAATCCGCATTCCCGTGACGGGGTTAACGAAGGAGAAGAGGATACTGGTAGTGATGTCCGACTTGAGTCATCACTTAGTAAAACTCGCCATCAGCTGATGTAATAAGGCAAGGTACATGTCGACCAGGGTTGTTCAATGGCAAAATGCTCGCGCTCTCGATTCTCCGCTGTCGTGTGGAATTCAGGTACAGGGGTTTTATGCCATCATAAATGTATCTGAAATATCGCTATCCGCTGGTTCTCCCTTCTACCATTGACAGTCATTGACCCATATTTGTCTGATCAAGTTTCTGTTACCAGTAATGGTCCGTACGCCGCCTTCTCCACAGTAATCCACAAAATAGGGCCTTCAGGAGGAGCGAATTTTGCCTAGCGCCGAGTCTTACAGGGTACACCTTTGCGTTTGACTTCATACTGTCATGTCAATCTGCACTGGGCTCGTTTTCAGGGGAACAGATTATGATCGAGATGCACGATGATGACCGGACAGAATATCACGCTAAATATGTTGTACACCATGGAGTCCATTTACGCTTAGAGAACTCTATCTGAGTTCCGACGGTGACGAACAGTGCCAACTTTTCAAACGTCAGGCGTGACTCTGTGTTCTTCTGAGCTACCCCTGGATTCCCTGAGCCTGGCCATTGCTTTCCGTACCTCACGCTCCCAATCTGTGCGCAAGCACATAGTCGTCCCACAGCATGCACAGTATATAAGGGCAACGATGAGCCCAAGCCATAGCCCACGTAACTGGTGGTCAAAGTGGAAGGCGAAGTATGCACCAAGAGGGAGACCTTCGACACATGATATGAGCATATGTCCTTACAAGTGCTCGAAGTGGCATGAACATACCGATGAGATAATATGCACTGGATGGGAAGTAAGTAACGTGTTTAGAAAGATTTTAAAGGAGCTAACCTAAGATTGAGGAAGGCTCCGATGACCTACATGGCACACCAATAAGATCAAGAAAAATAATACGGTGGGAAGGAATACAAACCTGCTTCCCTCGTGCGCGAAGAATTCCACCAGTAAGCGCCGCATTGGCATCGAAAATTTGAAACACGGCAACATATGGAATGACAGCGGCTACTGCCGCAGCTACGTCTGTTGATACCGAGAAGTAAGCACTGCACCCATAGAAATGCCCTAAAAGAGGGATGAAGGGGAGGGAAACGTACGCGGATCACTGTTGAACATGTATGACCATGACCTACGATAGGTAATGAACACGATGCTGCTTAAATGATAAGTAACTTGCTACCAGCAATTAAGATGAACAAAGGCTGACTTCATGAGGATTGAGATACCAAATGCCATAAAGATGGCAACACGCGCCGCAATTCCGGCTCGCAAGCTATTTCCTTCTCCCAGAAGGTTTCCAATTCTAACGCCAACACGCGATGAATGGCGTGAGTACATGTAGGAATTGAACTACACATACCGAACAGAAGTAACGACAGATAAGGCTATGAACACTTGGAACAGTGCGGATGACGACGTGAGGAGGACCGACTGTGATGAGAGAGCTATAGGGCCGATCCTATCAAAGGGATGGATCAGAATTGATGACCAATGAATGCTAGGCCTACAACTTACAGTGTTGCGGCAAATGCAACCACCTCCCAAGCTAGCCACTCCGATGCCATCTGGACTACACGGTAAATTAGCCTCAACTTTCAAAGTGCGAGGACTGAACTCACCCGCTCCACCAGCACCGAGCCTCACCAGTATACCGAGACCCGAGAAGATTCTGCTTGTGGGGGAACACCACGCGGTACGGGGGAGACACCATGCCCCATATGCGAAAGACATAACGGAGACCAAATGGAAGGAAATGACGGTGGCGATTGGGGCACCAATAAAGCCGAGGTGGAAGGGTGCGGGGCCCCATACTGTGTGACGAATGTTGAAGGGTGAAGAAAACGAATGATGAAAGGCTTACCAAGGAGATAGTTGAGGCAGATGTTCAAAGGGGCGACTACAGATATAATCTTGGTGGAAGCGGAGAAATGGCCTGTAAGAAGACGACCCAACGTTCAGAGAGTGATTAAGCGAGCCGAGTAAGCTACCGGCCTTGGCATTGGAAATATCGGCTACAAATTGCGTCATATCAGGGTGATTCGGCGGGGGAAATAACGACTGCAGTCAACGTACCGGCTGACACTATTGAAAGCGTATGCTAAAGGATATGGTTTTAATGTGAGAAGTGAATGACCTGAAATCACGTACCAGGTAGTCCTAGAGACACCCAGCGAAGATACTCGGAGGTCAAGTGTGCGACATCGGGTTCCTGCTTCAAAGCCAGTAGAATCGGCTCAATATTAAACCATAACAAGTAAATCGGCTGCGTATGGTGTGTGAGCCTTTCCTGGAGTAATGTTAGATGGTTGAATGGATCGACATACGACAAGTAGAAATGCCATTATGACAACTAAAGAGCCCAGAAGATCAGAGAATTGTAATATGAAAACGTGATTACTCACGCATCCGTTGAGTCCATAATCCAACAAGATGAGGCTGCGATGAAGTCCACGCAGATGGGAGCACAGTATCCAGGGCAGTCATGAATCCTTGAATTACCGTGAATGCAGAGACGTTCGCTGTCATTGTTCCAAGACTAATTGCAGAAAGGGCTGCTGTGGAGTGGTGGCCAATGGACACCACGGAAGCCATAATCAGGCTGAATTCTAGCACCTGCGCCCTATAAACGATCGTCAGTAAGTAACGCCAGAAACATGTCCCCGTTGATACGTGCCCGAATGCTGGGAACAGATAAGAAGTCAAAATTTTGAGCTCTTGGGTGTATGCCACTTGTACATCCGTCGCCCTTTTCGCGTAGCCAGTGTCGCGGTGGCTGAGCAACAGTGTAGTTTCCGATAGTCCAGGCACGGACTTGGTGGTGTGAGAAGACGGCATGTTGGGAGGGCCAGCCCAGGGGCGCGAAAACAAAAAAGGGAGGTAAGAGGGAGGAGTGAGGGGAAACCCCGTACCGGACATCGTGAAAAACAAACATCATTATATAAAAAGGTTGAATGAATCTACCTGGAGAAAAGTCAGATATGGGAACAGAAATGATAGATGAACGTTGAATAAAAATACGTCATTTCGGTGCTTCAAGACTGCGACCAGGCGAACAAGGTCGCGAACATGAACAGTTTCATGCTGATGAACCATTCAGGGATGTCGGTAATCCGGAATACGACCTGTCCGAAGTATGTTGCCATCGGATGACGTAAGTTAAGATTTGAGTGAGGAAAAAATGCCAGAGGTTTGTCCAGAGTACTGTGATGCTTGTTAGTTCTTGAAGCGGTTATCCCCACAAGCCTCGAAGTAATGGCATGGCCAAAATGCGACGAATGGACACCCCAGCGAAAATCGCTCATATCTGCTTTGTATTGGCATCGATGCTGGGTGGCTCCAAGGTGGCTCCAAAAGTACGCATAAGTATGGCGCATCGGTGATAACGCTTCGGTGAGTGGCAAGTGATTGAATGGGTTGACATAATGGGGTCCTGATATGCAGCTGTAGTAGGACCGAACCGAAGAGAATTCCCGTTGTCGATATTATTCATAGACTTCGACAGCTTCATTCCCACCCCTCCCGGGCAGACTTGCAGGTACGAATGCATAATTGAAGGCCGGGTATCAGCTCGCCATGCCCATTCCAACTAGGCCAAGCTTCTCTGAAGATCGTAGGAACTCACGTCAAACCAAGATATCGAAGTCATGTTCTGGAGATCTGGGGTTCAAGCGTCAACGCATCGCACCCCCACCTCTTTCGGCTTGACGTTCAACATCTCCACAATTATGTCATTCGGCTCCATATGCGAATAGGATACTCTCTGCTGTTGTGTCTTTGAGTCAGAGTAGCTCGTAAAGCAGGCGAATTTAGGACTGAAATCCTGCGTTCTAGCCCGATCTTCTTCTGCGATTTTCTTGCAACTCCCTTCGGTACTTCGTCCAATTCTACTTGTAGCATCTATATGGTCGCTCAGAATTGTCGCCTTTCCTGCCTCCGCATCTTGTGTTGCGATCGCACATATTCGGAGTGGCGCTCGACTTTGCCCGTTGCATCCTGGGATACCGCTGAGCATGCCCAACAGTTATTAGTTGTAGATACCGGACTGTCCATCCAGCCTGTCATCTCCTGGATGAAGTACCCGGGTAACATGATGTCCCACTTTCTTCCGTAGTGAGATGTGTACGACCAGCGAAGTTTCAATTCTATACGCGCTGGAGCAAGTTGAGAAGCAAGCAGATAACTTCGAATGCAGTCGCCGGTGATGTACGCCGCAGATCCCACTTGGGGTAACTCATGAAGCGGTCTACAAAGTGGTAAATATTAGATTCAATCTTATCACTAATCTTACATAACCGTTATCATGGACTTTTTTCTTCTCCATACCTCTCGTCGTCGATCACGACGTCCATAACACCCAACCACGGCCACGAGTGGGCTCGCCGTCCACCATAGTATGCATTGCAAGGCCAAGCGGAAGCGACGAGAATAAGGTGGTCGGCTACAGACACCTGTTCCCGTTGGCAAAGATTGAGAAGGTACCAACGAGTGATCCTGTTTGCCAGTCAAAGGGAAGAATCACTAGTATGTCCAATTTAGACAATGGTACTACGCATAACGTAACAGAACCAGGACTTAAACCTGCAGTGGATAGACAATATATGTCAACAATCAGGTCTTTCCCCAAAACACATAGAAAAATGACAACCTACCTCGATCCTGGTGACGAACAAAGATACTAACGCTGCTCCACACCCTAGGCGGCCGTAGGCCCCGTACGCCTAGCCCCAACGGCACCACGAGCGAGTACAACGGCCGGGTCATCCGCCCTTCATAAAACCCGCCCGCCCCACCCCCCATTGGCCTCATCATCACCGCAATCGTACCATACCCGGCCCTACCCCAGCAACGCAAAGCCTAGGGCACGTAACGCACCCACGCCCATCTATCAAATCGCACCTAGACCCAGGGGCCAGGATCGGTCAGTATCGCTGGCATCAGGCCCGAAAATGGCTCACCTTGGTACTTCGTCCAACAAATCCCTTCTCTACCCCGCGCGTCCGCAACCTCAATATCCATCGGAGGGTCATAGCGGATGTTTCACGAGTGAGGGATTTCGTTGTACCATATCCGGTGTTTGGTGGTGATATCGGCCACGAGCGCCCAGTAGCGGGAGTAGTCGGATTGGATTCAAGGCAGTTGAACGGTTAAGCATTATGTAGTACGCTCGAATTCAGTACAGTTTGAACGTGGACTGATGGGAGAGTCAGATCCGTAACATATATAGAAGCTCAGCTTACCCCGATGGCGGTGGACACGATCCCGGACAGGAGTACAAATTGCCTGCCTATCTTGGATTGTCGCTGCACCAGCGCCCGTGCCCTGCCGTCTCCCCGCCCGTCTGGAAGGCAACGAACCCCAATAGCATCTACACCTGGAGCAGAAGTCTAGGGCACGCAACGACCTCATGTATTTGCACTAAACCGTACCTGCCCCTAAAGGCACATCAATACCTTCACCCCAACCACAAGACAAAACTGCTCACCATGTGGAGGGGACCAACCTAGACATGAGACGTTGGGTTCGCCGTACAGGTACACAAGCGGCGTAGGGAAGGCGGTTCCGCGTGCCAGGGAGGATGCTTGTGGTACTGCTTCCCGTGTTTGGTGCTGAGCTTGCGGGTCCAATAGCGGCACTAGTACCAGCCATGCACTCGAATCCGGTAGTAGCTCTACAGGATCCAGCAGAACCTGAACCTGGGCAAGAAGTTGTGAGTGCGAGACTCTCTGCCCCATAAATAAAAAGGTTAGCTTACCTCGGCGTCACTGCCGGTGACCTCCCCTGCTCGACAGCTAGACCTGACCCAGACTCGATCTTTGTAAGCTCCCAACGCCTCAAGGCAGCATCACTATGGCACGCCGCCCGCTTGCACATCAAGTCCCGTTGTATGCATGTACCTCGCACCAATCCGTCCCTAGTTCCAAGACCCATCAGCATTGCCATTCCTAGCTACATCAAGGAAAAGCTCACCGTGATCCTCGTTTCTGTGGGCCGAAAGCACCCTGGCGTGGGGAGCAGGGCTTAAGAGGACAGAGGTGGCGGTAGTAGCTCCTGGCCTTGGGAGCGAGCGAGTTGAAATTCGAGACACGGGACGCGGAGGGCTCTAGTGCCTCGACCAAGTGCGAGTGGCAAGTGGCAAGTGCGGAACGTTCGTTCCCCGAGCGTCTGTGGGACCCGTGCCTTGTGTCCGTGTTCATCTCCACGTTTCGTTTCAACCTCAACCAAGTGACGTCTCTCCTTGTATGTGGAAGAGTCCCTTATTGGTATATGCAGCCGCGCAGGGGGCGGGTGGCTGGGGAGGGGGCCTGGGGGTATGGCAAGTGGGTCCTGTGGTAGCCTATCCAGGAGAACATATGTCTATATGCACGTGGAACAATCATTAGAATAAACTCTCCCCAGCTACACTAGGAACAGAAAAGACACTAGCAACTTACCTCGTTACCTGCGACGTAGCCTTCATATGATCAACCTGATACCTCCCAGCAGGACCAACAAGACATGAACAGAGCACTAGCCAGCTTCGTTCCACCCTCTCGTGCTGGATTAGGCACGCAATTTGATTTGGACTCATGATGTGGCAGTTGGACATTGGAGTAGTCGTGACTGTCATCGCGCTGAGCCGCTTGTAATCAATCGGTAAGTGTCTCTGAGGGTCGAGCGAGGAGTTTCGGCCACGTATGTATGTACTGTTACGTTTGTGGGATGCGAGAATCTGGAAGGCGAGGAGGGTATATGCATACCTGTGATTCGGGCTGGTGTGAGTAGCTGATCGTGAGCGTGTACCATTCGTCTTCAAGGTGGCAACTGGGCGGCAGCTTGTTGTAAGGAGTTAGTAGATATTCGAAAAAGATATCTCTAGTAAAAACCACCTAAGTCAGAGTGTCGATTTATCGACACCATCCAGGAGAGATGTCAATGTCATCGTCATACATGAGCATCACAGAAAACCCCACTAGCGGCCGTAAACATAGACCGGACATAAATAACCATGACATAAAAGCATACCTCAGCCATGCATACATTCTCAATAAGCTCGTTTAACGGGAATCCAAATATGAGGATGGCCGTAACAGCACAAAGAGTGCAATCACATCAAAACCCTAGCTTAGGGTCCCTCCTTCTCCAGTCATCACTGTGATCACACCAACTCTTCAGTCATTTTTCTTGATCCTCTTCACCATACGAATCGTTATCGGCAATAACAGTAGCAAATGGCGAGTATCCTATGATTATACTGTCCGGATTACCACTAATACGCTTAGAATTCTGTCGAATTCCTTTGGCATATTAAAATTTGTAATATCTGATGCTCACTCGATTCTCAATCTAGTGCCCCGCTTACCCTACAGAAAATGTTTCTTACACTCCCGCTTTTGTGTTATAACGGCCTTATACGTGGTGTCTTGGAAGTTAATAGCTCGGTAACTGCTTTTATGCTACCTCTGACTTTATCTAACTCGGGTCATCGGCCAGGATTGATTGTACAAATCTCATACTCATCTACTGCACTTCCCTTTCCCTTCGCGTGGGTCCTGCTTTGGGTGTTTAAATATACAGGTGGTATTGGTAATCCGGGCAGACGAACACTGTATAAAGGGGTGTGAGACTCCGGGGCGATATTTACTTTGAACACCCTTCTAGATTACAACGTGAAGCAGAGTGCTTTGGTGACTGCTATTCACGGGAAGATGGGAACTTCAAGTTCTCTTTGAATTAATACAAGTACGTTTTTCAGTAAGGGAGTGCCAATACTGATTCATTGGTCCATCGGCCGTTAGCTTGTTCGGGGGTCGCATATATTGTAGGAATTTTACTGAATACACCATAATGGAAACTCTCTACTCCGCGTGGAGTATCATCCACCCAACGCATTGGAATTAATTCAGTACCGTGATGCTCATCCGAAGGTATCTTGGGTCTAATATTCTGGTTTGTCCTTACATGACTAACACAAAATGGCAAAAAAGCTATTCAATTCTTCGCCTACGCCCTAAAATTTGGCGTCAATGACGGTAGAGTTGTTATCGTCATCGACCTTTTGAGGCGCCTCCCCTCGCTGATCATACGTATCGCCATTACTACACACTCCCTGCTTTCCGCGACCCTTTCTCCTTTGTTTTTAGTGCAATTCCTCTGGTGAAACCCTATGGGAGACTTCGCTACCTCTATGCTCATTAGGCCCCCTAATTCCCATTTCTCCACGACACTGCCTCCATTCTTGTGGTTCAGATGGCGCTTCCATTAATGGCTGGCATGTTCTGCCATCGATGCAGCCCCTCCCCGTACTGTATACTCTATCTTAAGGGGCGAGCATGTCCATGCTGGCGTTACTCAGGACTCCTTTTATTTATGTAAGAATCGAGTATGTTGACATATTCCTTTCTGCATCACGCCTGGCAATACTGGTACGCCACTGAAGACTTGTTGAAAGCGGCACCGAAGACCTTGAAATTAGGTTCTCGAATTCGAATTTGATGAAAATGTCTCGAGGGCAGGAAATTCGATACGGCTAGTGCCTTCGTATTTGACGTCTAACGGAAAAACATCTGACAGCGGACTCGTAGATCATTTAGAAGGCAAAAATCTCTCTTTAGTATCATAGATCGCTTCTAATGTTATATCGGCACGTAGTCGGGACCCCGGAATTTACAACCTTAAATGTGAAGTGGCCTCAAGTCTGGAAATTACGGAATCCCAGTATCATTGGTATAATTTGGTCTCATACCGAGGGGCCTGCAGTATCTCAAGACTCTTGCCACATCCTCTTTGGTGCGGCTACTTGATTATATTTGACGGTGAAAGTAACTATATTCTCATTGAACTGTGTATCCACCAATTGTGTTATATCAGTATTCATCAAAACTATCATTTGGGTGATCAATATCTGAACGACATTGATATCTAAATTTGGCATTATCTACCTAAGGTAATATATTGGGATAAGGGGTTAAAAGGCAGGCTTGTAAGTGTGCTTAAAGATCGAGAGGCCTCCGAGGAGGGCATACTGATCCATCTGGGGATGAAGGTCCTTCAAAGTCTCACACAACGCCACAGATGTAGGAATAGATCACGTTCTTCGACGGAGAACCATGCATACAAACCGAGCAGAAGCTGGCGTGATCGGTTACCAATATTAGCCAGTGATTACTCGGCTCTGAATTCCGTCGTTATAAAATCTCCTGCTTTAGGGAGAACTTGGACAGGCAGCGGTAACAGAAGCAAAGAATGTCGAGATTCTTACATCATAGTTGTAGGTGGCAGGTTATCCCGACGATGGGGCCTACCATTTCCCAAGTTGTAAGACACCATTCATAAGTCGGATAGCCGCTAGTACAAACCCCTATCAAGTAATTCTCCTGTCTCTCAGGCAGCCTTTTCAAGCTCGCCCACATCCGTGATTCAGGGCGATTAACCATTCGCAGAGCTCATGTCGCCTCCCACTTCCAGTCCATCATTTGAAGGATATGATTCGATTTACAATGGACTTCCGACTTGGTGCCATTGAATCGTCAGGGACTAAGCATCGGGAGGAAGTTATTTGGTAATTCCCTTTAGTTTCTCCTTACCGTGACAGATGTTGGGGAATGGGATGTGATCTTTCTCTCCACGTACACACTGTCCTGTTTAGCCGTCCGCCTTGCACAAAACTTCTCTACCCTGAGGATATCCACGTACATCACTCGATGACATCGGGAAATTCGAACAGAATTTGTACATTCGAAGGCGTGACTTGCGTGTGTTACACGAATTATACTGGGCCATTCGAATTGCCTCTTCGTAAGTTACCATCGGCCTAGCTTCTCAATGCCTGTTTTTACCTGAGCAGAATTACATGGAGAGTTTTTCGATTTGAGTACTAGATCTTTGGGGGTGCATATACATATCTGCTATGGTAGTATTTGTTTTTAGAAACCGACACACCCCTAGACACTCCTGATATAACCGTTGTAAGGGGTCCATGCAGCGCACATATCGTAACACCTATCCTACACGAGTTCTCGCCCCAAATACCCCTGTCTGTGCGTAGCAGGTCGCAACGTGTTTCCCGTGTTGGCTACGTTGGTACGACCAAATATGAAATCTAGAGAAGAACACGACGGCGTTAGCCCGTAGCCATGGCTGGGGTGCAAAATACATCCAGAAGAAATCAACATACCGTAAGCACTCGCAGCTTCGGTGCCTCCCAATAGAAGCTCTAGGCCCCATATAACTTGCGTACACATGCATCATCTCCTGAACTGGTGGTATACAAGAAATGGGTGATGAGATGGGTAGCGCAACCGAGGAACATGCGGAATACGATTAAGCCAACAGTCATCGGCCATGGCAGAATTCCTTGTTGATACGTTCCTCAGATATTGGGATAGGTGCAGATGTGAACAGGACATACGCAAAAGCGCATCGGCAGTGTCGACCCCGTCATTTACACTTTGTAAAAAAGTGTTGATCACCACAATGGTCTTCGTTTGCCAGGATGGGTGCTTGGCATGTTTAAGATACCCGGCTCTCCATATCTCGCTATCTTGGTTACTTCCACTTGGATCGAGGTCGAAGCTGGTACACATGTATCAGGGGCGCTCATTTCTGCAATAATATGAACACAGACTTCGTCGCCCTTCCCTACGTGTTCACCTGGCATCGGGGTTCCGCCTACGGACAGTGGATATCTACGGTAAACTCGAGCCTACGAGTGTAGGGTAGTGCTAGCATCTGTAAATCCTCCCTACGGCCCCAGTACATCTGGAAAAGTCAAATCAAACATGTCAGTGGAATAGTAAGCTCATGAAGACGGTTGACGGTTATACCTAGGAGCCCGCTATAGTTCTAGAACATAGTCTTGCAGGTTGAGCAGCCGTTATGAAGTTTTTTGTTCACCACGAACGTGCAGTCAACCCCAAAGTGTAGAATGATAGTATCTTTTCCACCTCGACGAACCACGGCTCGGACTCCTCGGACTCCTCCGTTATTGCGCCTCACCATTCAACACTTTCGGCAACGCAGGGTGAGAGCGTTCGTCGACCGTAAAGTTGGAACTTAGCTGGACAATAGCGTCACGTGATAACGGTGATTCTAGGCGGAGGTCCGGAGGATGGGATCGCATGAGGAGTGGGGCAGAGGCGATGGCGAGGTGTGAGGATAAATAGGCGTGTGGGCAGTAGTAAAGCCATTAGGACTAGCTATAGCGTAATGGTGGGCCCGAGAACATCATATCTGTGGAATGCAGTATCAGTCAGATGGGATAGGGGAGGTGAGAAAACGAACGAAACGTACCTTATTGGAGTTATCAGAAAAGCTGCCTAAGTTTAACTTGTACAACATTCCTACGAGGAATCTTCTTCGAAAATCCGCCTATACCTCTGGTCTTGCTCCTGCCCGTTACTAGCGCTGTAGATAGATACTAAAGTTAGGGTGTCAGCTCTGTACACGCCTTCGGGGAATGATACTTACCGGCTTCCACCTAGCAGCCATTCGTCAAACATAGCAGTTTAACCGACCAATCGTTCGCGTTTCCCTACTTTGTTTTTTCCTTGGCTGAGAGCTTTTAACCTGATCAGTCACCAGTTTCTTCACATATTGGCGCTGATCATGACTCGCCGGCGTAGATTGATGGGTGGTATGGTTTTGTATAAGGTGTCGCCGAGTTTTTAGGAGTAAACCGGTCCACGAGAGATTTCCTGGGGAAGGTAAAAGTATTAAACTACCAGGTGGTAGGGATGGAGTTAGACTTGAAAGTGCATACCAGAACAGTATCGGACGCGATCACGATGGCATGTTGATTGGAGTAACACAGGGAGAAACTATCGCCGGATGCCAAGGAATTTGAGAGAAAGGTTTAGGACTTTCCTAGCGGAGGAAACGCTTTAGGGCAGTTTGAGCAACACTGGATCCGATGGAGGCAGGTACGGCCATTGTGGGCAAGACTTACCTTGATTACCAGCTTCGGTATCAGCCTACTTCACTAGAAACGCCATAGAAGCTTTGGCGCATAAAGTGCCATTCGTAGTCGTGCTCCTAGAGGCGAAAAGAGTTGGATGGTCCTTTTATTAATGATTTGGGTGGCAGTTTCGAAACTAAACAGAAGTGAAAATCAGGCTCCGCAAGGTAGGAAGATGATAGAAGCATACTAAACTATTTGCCATTTTCAGGAGTCTACCGTAATAAGCGCTGCTGTTGCTGTTTTGAAGGTGAGTGAGTGGTCCACTAGGCTCATAGACAGGGCTGGAGCGGGGGAAAGTTTTCCAAAGGAGCGTGGTACTAGAACCAGTGGAAGGGGGTATACAAAAGGGCTATTATGATTGGGATTTTTAGCTAAATCGTGGTGGCGAAACGCATACGCGAGGGAAAACTTGCCTTAGAGACTTTGGCATGCTGAATATCAGTTCGTCGTTGGTTTATCGGCCCCTTGATACAAAATTTTCGGGTGGATCGGGGTCATTGCATTTCTGGGCCGCTATGCTTTGAGTGAGAATGGCGCATACAGGTCCTAAAAGTGAGCCGCGCTCACTAGAAGTATCGTGCGTAACGGAGCCTACAGAGGAGGAAACAGAAAATCCGAACTGGAATTATAAAGCTGCTGACCAATCAGTGATTTGGGCCATACAACTCTGTTATCGATGTCCGACTCACCCTGAGTCACCCTATATGTGGCCCATGACAGGAAAGAAACTTTGGTATCACTCAATCGATACAGAACCACTCAGCCTTTCAAATTTTACTTCTCTGATCCTCTTGGCATGTAAACATCTTCCAACTTAAACGTCGGGCGACCAACGACTAACAACCCACTGTGCCGCCCGAAAATCAAGGATTTTGATCCTGCATGATGTACGTCCTTGTCATGGTTACAATGTGTCATCGACTATAGCAACTCATTAATTCTCAGCTCCTTCAGCCATCACATCAGCGACATCGATGATGAAGACTCCTTCGGTACTAGTCTGCGCCCGTGTAAGTACATTGAACCATTTGGCCTCGTATTCCCTTAGTCTCATATGAGAATTTTCCTCTCGCCAGCATTGAGCCTACGCACTAGGCCACCATTTCCGGTGTAGTCGTCTTCGAAAGGCTTTTGATGGTTTTTATAAGGTACGGTTTCCATATATTCCGGGAACTTTAAATTTATATACAACGAAGCACATATTGACGGTATGTATGACAAAATGCCGCTGAAATCCTACCTAGACCAAGCGCATTCAATCTTTGAATACAACGAGGGTCGTACGAGCATAGCAGAGCCGTCCAATTTCGCGACATCTCAGAGCCGTTTAACGGTCATTTGCCACGTAAGTCATTCCATACATCTTCTCGTTGCACTAGAAAATGTTCCAAAAGCTTGAAATACATCTCAAACCACGGCCCGCTCACATAGCCATCCCCCTCAAATGACGTGTAAGGAGCAGGCAAAACCTGGCGACTTCCGGATTGCACCATGCTCCGTCTTAAGCACTGAATCACATAATCTACAGCTGGACTACATACGATGGGCCATCTGGGCACTAGAGTGAGGAAGAACGTTAGGGGAGAGAAGAGAAATAGTCCTATAAAGTCAGTACGTTCTATGTGGCGCGTATGGTCCTTGGGTTAACTTGGTTCGTAGATCAGCTCGATCCCATCTCCTCCGTTCTGCCGTGGGCCGCTTTCCACAAGAAATGTTGGTATAGAATTCCTGCTGAGCGTGATGTCTGACTATGTAGCTCTCACCGGAATACACAACACGAGGACTGACTCGTACTAATATATTGTCCACTTTTTCTACAGTCAGGTAATATAAAGATGTATGATAGCAGACCTGGAGAGCATATACGATGTACGGTTTTCATCTGAAGGGTAATTAACAACCTACGTAGGCGAGTACTTCAAAGACGATGAATGAGCCATAAAGCTGTGAGACAGAAGTACCCCCGATGTACGTGGTATAGAGCAGTGTTAATCCCCGTGCACCTGGTTGAGACGTTTCTCAGAGTTCTTCGACACTATCACCGCAAATGGAGAAAAAGGACTAAGGCAAACATGAGAACCACGAAATCCCCGTTCTGTAGCGCCCAGCGATCTGGTTGATGGGCAAGTGGGTGAAAAAAAGGGCGGCGTAGAGGTCCTCTATTCGTGTCTCTCGCAGCAAAAGCTTCTGGAGCCTGTAAGTGACGGTCAATTGGGCAGCACAGAGATCCGTTAGTGTAGAAGACCCACTGGTACCAGGGGTGGTATGACACGGCGTAGTTTTGGTGGGCCAATTACTTCCCTGAAGCTACCCCAATCCTAAGAGTGGAAATGAGTATCTATGAAGGTCGGAGGGACAAAACATACAACCATACCGCCACTTGCCCTCCTAAAATTTTCGTGATATAAATCCATGCGGTGGTACGGGCGAAACTTCCTGATATCCCGTTTAAGCTTGCAGGTGAAAGGAGAGTATGAGGATTTCGGCATTTTTCTGGGATGGAGGTGCGTAACTGTTCTCAAGAGTACTAGGGAAAATGAAACGAACGGGGATCAATTTTACATATAGTAAAAAATCGGCGGAATCCGTGTGGTACCTGATTCGTTGTGACCATTCCTTTGTACTCACGGATAAAATTTGATACTATTCGGCCACAGGGGTTCTACACCAGCTACTTCAGAAAGAGGTGGGTTGGGCGGCTGCTTGAAAGACACTCGTAATGTCAATGATAAACCCCAGGCTTAAATGAGTGACATCCCACCATGCGTTGTTACTCTTTCCCACCTATAACTCAACGATGGTAAATGACAAGCCACACTACCGTGAGTGCGTAGATGGCGTTTCATACCGGAATAGTAGATAAAGAATAATGTGATTGGAGAGAGGA
>JABCKU010008246.1:3330-33735 GCA_018221655.1 Myochromella boudieri
AAGCAGGAGAGACTTACTGTCAGAGAGGTTAATTGAATAGGGCGGCCCTCGATGAAGAACTTATCGAGCTGATGTATTCATATCGCAAATTGGAGATGGGATTTGAATAGGTAAGATAAAGCGTACCGTAATGCCGTAGGTGAACGACATCACACAAGATGCAAGAGATGTCTATTATGAAACTAGAACTTAGAATCGCAAGTTTGAACCAAAGAATGTATCTTACACAGAGAATCGAAGCCACCACAACCATTGTAACTCGGGATTTGGAGCCCAGGATCCAGATTCGCCAAGCGAAGAAGGTTTGTACAAGGAAGGCAGCTACGTGATGTGTAATCTCCTATTTTTTACAAATGATTCATGTAAACTCACTTATTCCAGACATAGGTGCCAGTGTACCGATGCTCCGTATCGGAGACAGGACGATGGAAGTATCGCCCCACCCATCAACGAGTATATTCCTGATGTATTCTTGGATAAGTGTGCGCTTAGAAGTTCTGACCAAGGAACGGACCAAACGTGATGAGAGGATAAAACTGTTTGGATGACATCGGAAAGGAGAATGGCATAGACTATGTGACTACGTTAGAATGTTGTGCAAGTTTACAGGTCGAGTCTCACCTAATGCCTTCAGAAATGGCGAATCCTTCTCAAATGTGAGACTATAAAAGTACACCTGTACTCCGAGGACTCCAAGAAGACCTACGTAAATTGTTAAAGAACGGCGGTCAAATAGCTGTGATCTGTTACCATAATTCAAGAGGTTCCCAACAAGCTACAGGTAGTTTGAGTTTGAAAGTGTCCCAACTTTTTGAAATGGAACTCACAAATGGACCTAGAATCAAGCGAGGTGATCTGCTTGGTTTATGAAAGGCAATTCCGCAGATACGATAAGTACTTACATGACAATGTCAGTCATCGAAGCGCGCGAGTTCACTGGTAGCCGGGCAGTGAAAAAAGAATGAGCAGATTGAGCATAGGCGACCGGAGTTATATCATGGCAAGTCACAGCCTTACTTCAAACTAGCTGTTCGAATCAATTGTTGACGCGCCAGTGATTGCAGAACAAAGATGAACAATAGAAAAGTTCTCAGGCTGTGAGACGCCGTGAATGTTAAAAATAACTTGGAGCCGTCCTGAATCACTGTTGAGTCCGACGAGCGTGTCAACCTGGAGTCTGGAGGTTTAGGGCAGAATCGGACAGACAGCCAAACGGAAGAGGTACTACTAGCGTTGGACTTCAAGCTTTTTCCCTGCAAGCTCCTAGAAACTCCCACCAGATCAGGACATACATCTTGCAGGTCAGCATATATCTGACCCCGGGAAATAGTCTGAAGTTCAAGAACTACTTACATGTTGAACCGGCGGACGGACTAATCAAGGAGCTTTACATAAGCCACTTGGCACTTCTGGTAGTAGTCACTGGATCGGAGGTGTCGTCGGCTGTCGTCGGACTTCCTGGCCCCCACACCAACGTTACACTTCCTCCATCCACAACACTGGCGGACGGCTTCTACTTAGCATTCAGATACCAGAATCCAATCTACATCTCTCGCTATGACCTCCTCATCCGTCGAGCTGACATGGTGATCCAGTTCGTCGCGATCATGGAGACCTGATTCTGAGGTGCTCCAGCCTTGTACATGTGTCCCTACACGAGCCTAACGAGGTACGCTGGAAGGTTGCATTGAGTAGCCACGCACATTCTGCGTGTGAGTACCTGCTTAATTGACATGGTGGCGCGTTGATCATTCTCCGGATAGGCGCTGTACGGTAGCTCTGATATAATACTATATTTTACTTCAACCATTCTGTTAACCAATTGTGATCGCAAACTGTGATTTTTACCCGCTCAAATTTTCCCCTTACTATGAGAAGCCATATGTACCTTTGATCTCAGCGTCTACATCCCGGTACGACAGCCCTCGTGATAGCCTACTGGCGATGTTGAGATGTCAAGATATCCGCATAAACAGCCCGATTTCCGTGCTCAGAATGAAGTGGGTTCACGGAACCAGTTGAGTTTCTATACATGATAGGAACAGAGCCTTTTCCGATGTTCTTCAATGTCCGAAACGCGTTGCCGTCTCTCTTATACCGTACTTGCATAATTTCATCCCGTCACATTCCCCACCATGAGTTCAGCGCCATTACATCTTGACAGCAAGTTGGGTGCAGCTTTTTTGGGAAACATTATCGCTGGAATGTTAGTATTTGCTAATTACATCCATCGTTGAGCCTTTTATGATATATTCTTCTACAGTTTCTATGGGATCACTTGTTTGGGGACTGTAATATATTTCAGCAGCAGTCGGGATGACCCTTCGTCTCTTCGGGCACTGGTAGGTCTTTTCTCGCATATCTTTTTTGAGTCCTAGTGAGAGCTGAGCTGGTTATTTGTAGGTTTCTCTCCTGTGGTAAATATGCGTTCATATGATACTTTCAATATCCTCAAAATGAACGCGCCAGGTCTCTCGACACTTTGCATATAGCACTAGTGACCCATGCAGTGTACTACTATCTGGTCTCCAACTATGGAAATATTGATGCCGCTCAATTTATTACATGGTGAATGAAGTGGCAAAGTGACTTTTGTGTCCAATACTGACTTTACCTCACTTTGCATTTTAGGTCGCTCATCGTAAGTGCAATCAGCCCGTTATTCTAATTCTGGTGCTGTTGGTTAAAATTCGATGGTTCTCAGTCCCAAGTGCTTGTGACTGTTCGTCCATTCAACTACACTCTTATCCGCGTATAATTGAACAAATCGCAGTGCGTCATTGAACTTATCATCAGAAGGTTTGTGATTTCCGAGTCGAGGCGCTTAGAAGATATCCATCTGCTCACGATATTTTGCAGCTTCTTCGCTCGGCGTGTATGGCTGAGTAAGTCATGCCTCAAGTACAAGGCTGTGCCTTCTGACTTTCATAGTGACGAATCGCAACAATTATCTGCTCACAATTATTGTGAGTATCCCCCATCGTGGGTTGCTAGCATTTAGCTGATATACTTACAGGTACTGCCGAGCATTTGCTCATTCGGTGAATATGTTCTAGAGGTTTATCATATAGGGTAGATGGGCTAACAGGGGTTCAACAGCAACGGGTGTCGGTAAGTTGAGTGGCCCTTGCATGCACAGCACCTGCTGATACCTTATTAGGTGCTGCAGGCAGGGCGTATGTCCCATTTCTGTGGACAATGACTAAAAGGCTGCTAACGTTGTTCTGATTGCTCAGATATGGTATCAAGTACTTTGATTCCTTGGGGAGGATATCGGTGCGTTGCTGTGTATATACGCTAAACACATCTCTTATCCCGACGTGGTCACAGTATCTCCTTGCCCTACACCTTGCTACAGGTGTGATAAGCGATATTTTGATTGCAGGCCAGTTTTCTGTATCGTTATGGAAGAGCAGAACGGGAATGAGAACGTAACATAACCGCATATGCACCAAAGCTTGTCTTTTCTGACGTTTCATTAGGACTGATTCTATCTTGAATGTTCTTGTGCTGTACACTTTTAACACAAGTTAGTATTCTCCATACCTTTCGTAGGATTTGATGGTCAACTCACGCTTCTTCCGGGCAGCCCTCCTCACTACGTATGTCAACTCCCGTATTCGTGGCTATTGTGTGCATTGATATAATTTTCAAGGGCATGCTCAGTTGCCTGCGTGATAACGTTCGCTATTTGGCCACAAGAGATGATTTACATTGCCATCTACGTCATACTGAGTAAACGTAGGGCACCCATCTATACAAGCTTCTTCCCCGCGCTTACATGCATAAAAGTCTACATGAACAGCTTCCTCGCAACACTGAACAGTAGAACGGCGCTGGCTGAGAGATTTAGCGGGTTTATAGATGTCAGCAAAGCCACGAATAACCCAGTTAATGCCACAAGAGAACTCCGACCCCCTCAGGACAGAGTACATACACCTTTTCCCGTTTCTTCAACTCGGTCAGAGGAAGAAGATTCTACTACGATAGAATCTAAGGTCCGCCAAGGGCGGCTGCCAATTTGGCGCAGCCATGTCTCATCTTCTGACAGTGAGTCTGCGGTCCCCATGAGATTCTGATTATTAGTCCTTACCAAATTACCACTTCCATGCCATAGGCATTAATATTCATATTAAACCATCGAAAGACGCAAAAGCCGCGACAATAGGTCACAACAACTTCGTCATTCAGAATTTGAACTTTTCCCCTATGACTGGTTTCAGATTCCCCTTCTCCCTTTGGTTTACGGGGAAGGAAACATAGATTTTGCCATGTACGGACCCACTGTTACCTCAATATTAGCTAGTCGCCCAGTCTCGTACTAATTGCTCACAATGAACTGTAAATGATATCATAGTCAAAAGAGAGCTGCCACATCGGTATTAGGGCTCTATACAAGTTACTTGAGCTCTTGTGTCTCGAGGACCATTCTAGAAAATCTACTCCTTCCACGAATCCAGCGACCATGGTAATATAGAACCTTTATGAGTTCAATTTTGCGATTATAAAGTTTCATGAATGACTGGGTAACTTACGAAAGGTATAGGTATCATGAGAGCTGCAAGCAACGCAAATAGCGTGTTACCCCACTGGTATCCAAGTTTCTTGAACAATTGATCTATGAACAGCGGAAACACGGTGGCGGCAGTATTTCCTTGTCACGAAATAATCAAGCTCCGAAGAAGTGTGATGATAGTTCGGTTCACTCACGGGCAAGACCCTGGCCCGCGAGTGCGGAAGATGCATACACGCCGTAACTGTAGTAGGTAGACGATGAGACGGCTGCCACAAATCTGAGCCCGCCTTACCAGTCAGCTACATAGCTAAATCCAGCGAGGTACATGATCATAGTAGCCCAACTGAAGATCTGTGATAAATGAATATCGGTATGTTATTTTCGAATCGTTTAAGAGCATTACTATGAGTCCAATGACTTGAGCGATCCAGTGTATCTGGGAGGTCGAGGTCCAAGCATATATTAACATTCCAGCTGGTAAGATGATGGACGCAAAGCAACAGGTGTGCAATCGAGCTTCTGGACCACGCCTTGCCGCGTATTTTCTGCAAGACTTTTATTATGACGAAGACTGATGACAAGGAAAATGAACGAACTGATATAAGGTTTCTTGGTACATATTGGTAACAAACCCAAGGGATGATCCCACTCTGAATTGGGTCAGAGACGTATGCGTGAACACTGAATGGATGACTTACATTATAGTCGTGTATATCGTCCCCGTTTGTCCAGTGTTGAAGCCATGCATGTCGCGAAACACATTGGTAATAGACCTAGGATCACGTCCATTGGATAAGCCTTTACCTCTGTAAAAAGATAAATCCACATCGACTTACGCTATCATGCCAAATACAACACCCCATGCGTATGCAACCCACAGCTAGTTTATACTCTTAATGACAGCAAAACAACAACTATGACCTCTTGTAACGCACCCCCATACTGATCGCAAGAGGTTCTGTTAATAAGATACCTGATCCTGGTCATCAGCTC
Source organism: Myochromella boudieri (assembly GCA_018221655.1). Classification (NCBI taxonomy): domain Eukaryota; kingdom Fungi; phylum Basidiomycota; class Agaricomycetes; order Agaricales; family Lyophyllaceae; genus Myochromella; species Myochromella boudieri. The sequence goes on from JABCKU010008246.1 coordinate 8,840, forward strand.
CAACAGAATCCGACCCACTTTGATCGGCACTCACGAATTGGCCGAGTGCAGGAGATGTAGATTCGATGCGACAAACTCCCTTCTTCGCCTTCGACTTTTGCGCGGTATCTCGTGTCACCTGTCTCCTTCCGCTTCTGTTTTGCCAACTTTCTGAGGAGGACCGAGGATCTGGTCTCCTTCAACAGCGGTAACGTTGTCAAGTATACCCCACAAAGGCTGTATTTGTCAGTATGAGCTCCTCAGATATGTTGGAAGCGAGAAAGCTCACATCATCTGTATCCACTGAATCCACCTCCACCCTAAGCGAGGATTCATTGCTATCCAGCCTGCATATGTAGGACCTAGGCCAGTGCTGCTTACCCCGATAAAGATGAACAATGCCATGGGCAAACCTCGCCTACACAGCACTGGTCAGACGATGATTGGTTTTAATGAGTCAGTGATGTACTCATGAGGTGACCAAATATCCGCTATCGTCCCTCCAACCATGACAGCTCCTGGTGACCCAAAAGCTCCCTGTAAAAGTCGCGCGACGATTACTGTTTCGATATTTTGGGCCCTGTGAGGCGAGTGTTACTATCCATACTAGAATCATGAAAAGTTGAGTTTACTTACAACGCTGCCATAGCGAACATCAAAGCGAAAGCAATGCCAGAGAAAATGTAGATAGGCCGCCTCCCAAAGTCTTCACTGAAAGGTGCAACAACAAGGGGGACTAATCCAAAGGTAAAACTGTACGCGACAAGCGCAGCTAGTGCTTGGAGTCGTGAGCACTTCAAGTCCTCTATCATCGACGAGATACCAAGACTAAAGTTGGTAGAAGTGGACGCTAGCTCGTAATGTAACTGGACTGTCAAGAAAAGGTGTCATCGTAACTGGCCCTTACCTCCCAGAAAGGCAAAAAAGCAAACTATTGCTGTAATGATTCGTTTCTTTTGAGAGCTAAAATAGACTGGATTTCGCTGATCGTGGTCTTCAAAACATACCTGTCAATGTAAAACTTGTTAGTCAACAAATACTATTTATATATCTTTTACACTTACATATATAACCTCGTTCATAGCTCCATATCCATCACTCCCTGGGCTGCGACTGTTGGACTCCTTCCCATTAAAAAGAGCAGTCTTCACAACTTCGAGAGAATGCTGGGCAGGAGAGCTGTCTCGTTCATGAGCTGCCGTGATAGAAACGCCGCCACTAGATGTCTCCATAGTAGGCTCAAGTTACAGAGAGACTTTCGGATGGGATGAAGTAGATGCAAGGCAGGAGCCTGCTGGATGAAGTATGTCGATCACCCCATCCTCGAGGTAATACAATAAGCCTGGACATGCGGCCTCGGCATCATGTTGGAAACTTCAGTGAAGACGACTGCTGGTATTAAACTTGAGACAAGCATAGATTGTCTATTCAGTCAGTGTACGAGCCACGTCAGTTTATGACAACGCTGAACAGATCATGATTGATCTAATGGAAAGATCTAGAAATTACAGCAAGTTGTAGGCCCCTGAAAAGCCGTAATTCGTTCAGGATAAGTTGACGTGATGGTACAGTGCTCAACACGTGTGTGTGGGGGGGAGTGGTTATTATTCGTATACATGGGCATCCAAGTTAGGTTTTCCAACATTGTTACGTTTCTAAAGAACCATTAGACTTGCCCTGTCTAAAAAGGCGAGCAAAAGACTTCACCTATCCTGAGGAGACGATACTTACTCTTAAACTCACATCTAAACTTCTTCTCCATTAACATCACTTATAACCGTCAACCACCTTTACGACGAGAACACGATCGAAACTTCTCTTTGGGCTCCAAGTAAGGGCCAAAGATCCTGCGCTCGCCTCTTCACTAATAAATTGGATGTCATGCGTAACTATAGTGGAGAAATGTGAGTCCGATGAGGAGGCGGTGGACACTGGTGCACTGGTCAGGGTGTTGGGAGCATCGGAAAGATGGCGGCATGCATCCAGCGCGAGCATGTCATGTTGGCCCTGGTAGTGGGTGGCAGAGCAGATGACTGAGTCAAACAAGTACGTACCTTACTTTAACGCAGAAAAGTCACAGTTGTACCGCATGCGTGTGTACGTAATGATTCCATAGAACGATGGCTGTCCCGGGTTCCATGGAGCCTGATACGGCCAGGGTGTGACAGTGGGCCGTGAAAACGAGAGTATGGCCTTGACATTCATCATAAACCCAAAAGAATGGAAGTGTCGTATCGTTCGTCGGCAAGTTTTCCCTGTTGCGCCCAAGCTCCCCTAACATCAGGTAGTACTTATATATTTGGCATGGAAGATGATGACGGTGGCTGCGGTAAAACGGCTTGAAGGCAAGACACACGGCCCCACCCCTTGATCCATAGATAGTCCCGAAATAACTAGAGGGATAGCACCAGGATGTCGGTTCGAAGAAAAATAGAAATGCCTAGACTCGTGACAGGTGTCAGCTTGGAGGGATGTGTAGAGTATAAAAAACATGGAACTTCGGATTCAAAGCGGACCTAATGTTGAAGCGTCATTTATATCTTATCTACCTCGGACCGATCCGAATCAAAGACCACATCATCTCCAACCATGAACGTTCGAACTTCTGACTTGCACACCACTGCTGATCTTCAATGATCGTTTACGTTCACGAGCAGTGTCGGCTTTCTCATGTCTTAACGGTACGCATATAACTGATGGAAAGATCGACAATGAGTGAAACTCAGTCAAGCACATATAACGCGATATATAATGCTTCGTGGCAACCGACTCAGTTATCAATCGCTCACATCGTCTCAGTATCTCCAATGACACCCGACGAGCGTGCCTGGTTCCAACATGTCGGCATCATACTGGATGGTAACTTTCCATTGCCAGTAGTGACCAGCTTATCCTTTGGTATGGTGGGTATACCTTTTGATAGGCCTTGTTTGATATATGTTCGCAGGAATCTCAGTGGGGCTCTTCACACTCACAATGTTTATCATCTTGTGAGTCATACTTACCTATGAAATACCCTATCCTAGAATACATCCTGACTTTCAGCCTATGTAGGCAGCGCGGGCTTGGGACAGCAGCAAGAAAAGCCATGCTGATAGCGATACTAGTAACTTTCGTCATGCATGCTATTGTCACAGCCAGCAGCATCGCGGCAACAGCGCAACAAATTAATGGAGCTCTGGTCCTCCAGGATTCAGCGGACTCGATTAACGATTCATCAATCAAAGTTGATATTCTGTCAGAATGGGCAGGACAATTACAGGTATCGAACACTATTGTGATTCACAACTGATGATATGGTTATTCTGACGACGAGCCACTGGCAGTTAATTATTAACGATGGCGTGGTAGTCTGGCGCGCATGGGTTATTTACTCTGATCGGAAGTGGGCGATGCTTGTACCATGTTTTCTCCTTGTCGGGACCATAGGTAGGAAGTTTTCCGTTAATGTAGACATATTTCTTCTCATCCATATGTATAGGATTTTCAGCTGCAATGACAATCCTCGACAGTAACCCTGCCGTAATAAGTGCAAGTATCAGTCTAGAAGTAGTCACGATCACGGTAATCCTCTCCGAAATTGCGTTTGCCTTTTCGTTCGCTACAAATCTGGTCGCGACTCTTTTGATCCTCCACAAATTTAGGTACGACGCGAGACACTTTACATCGTTCTTATCACGCTTAGAAAACAACCAGAATGCAACGCAAAATGCATAAATTTAGAGACCAAGGTCATAAGACTCCAAGTTCGATGACATCTGGACAGCGAATTTTACTTGTCCTTGCGGAGTCTGGTTTCGCATTCTGTACTCTTCAGGTTCGTGACATTCAGAAGTATGTCTTGGTGCCAACGTGACCGTATATACGAAACTTGCAGGCCATCGTTATGGGTTTAGCATACATGCCGACGTACCCAGACGGCGCCGCAGTAATTGTATTGCAATTATTTCTCACCTGTTTCTTTGACTCTGTGGTCAGTGCAATCCTATCATTCAATGCAAAGGTCTTAACTCTTGTACAAAGCCGTTGTTCTCTCTCACAGTATTTCTCATCGTGATCACCAACAAATCTATGGTCGAGACCTTCAGAGTTACGGAAATGCTTGAGAAAGCCGTCGCTGATATCGAACGTGCCGTAGTCAACGGTTGTTCAGTAGAACCATTGCCTGTCCGAGGACAGGGTACGAGCTTTTCGAACACAATCACAGATTCAAGCTTGAGTCGAACTGACCTAGAGGAAGAAACTGTAGGATTTCATCAGGTTCCTGTGACGAGGTCTGCACCGACGTTGATGCCATGATACTCGTCATACTTATACCACCCTATTTTGAATGTTGCTTAATATACCACATCAACTTTTCAATTTTAGAATGCAGGGATATGACCGGACACGGGCTCACGATAGTGGGGTGTCCGTCTTTAGTCACGGGAAACGCCGTCAATACATTGTTCATTCTCATTCAGCTACGTGACGTATAATGCTGGAATACTTAACGCTATGCTTGATATACATACCGAGAGCCCAGGAATCAGCAGCGTCTCATTCGTCAACAGGTTCGTTCTGTGCATCGCTATAGCCCCGATACCAAGCCCCCGACTTCTTGTGATTCTAGCTTCTACATGATGACTTTTTGAGCATACTCGCCGCTCGTCCTAGGATTGATGGGTAAAATGGCGGCTTGGTTATGCTTGCCGTTTAGTGGCTGCTTTACCCGCCTTGGTTATCGTCCTTGCTAAGGATACATACGACTCAGAGATATTTGGAATAGGAAGGCTGTATCCGGGTGAGACAGGCTATGAGGTGGGGTACTAGTTTAGCGGTAGTACTTGGCGAAGGTGCAGCGGGCTTTGCATTGAAGGGTATCTGAGTCTTCCTGGCGGATAACAGGTCAGCAAACATCATCAGTAATATGATGATGGAAAATTCGGTGAACGGGAATATACGCCTGAGGACAAACATCGGAATAGCATAGAAGGGGTACGTAGTGAAGGAAACATGCCATGAATAACCAGCTCATATGAGTTTAAAAACATAAATGGGACACAGTCATAGACTTGAAGGATATTTGCACAGCAAAGAGGTGAGTTCGTACGTAAGGCAGATAAAAAGGAGAAAAATTAGGGGGGGGGGATGGGAATGACTTACAAGATTACTTGAATACAGCCGTCAAACCTAGGCCTTCGTATAGTATTCGCAACGCTACTTCCTCTTTTTCACCCTTGAGGCCTCGATACCACACCACATCAGCACATTCACGTGTCAACAACGGCTATGTGCTTGCATGGCACCAGTTGGCCGATATCATTATATAGGCCAGAAACAGAGACTTGAAGCTCTTGCGGGGCTCGAAGCAGCTGTGTGCTTAAACGAAGGTTCAACGGTGTTACTTGCGAGAATGGACACCCTGAATAGGCTTCGTAGGATACGCGCGCATCATGATGGAGTTGTACTGCCAGTGTTCACTGTTTGAGTAAGATTTCCCGAAAAAGCTAAACTTCGAAGATAGCACCAGGCTATCATATTGGGGAACAATAGTAGAAATACCTGGACTCGTAACCAGGTGTCTTCGGAGGTATATATGGGGCATGAAACAAGGATTCTGAGAAGGAGCGTCCGACTCAGTCCGAGTAACGTTCAACAATTCAACTTAGGAAACGCCTAATATGTAACGTAAACTTAATCAACTATCTTATCTAACTCGGACCAATCCGAGGACCACATCTCCGAACTTGAGCTTCCGAATCCCATTCTTAACACTGCACTATTTGGTTTCAGTCAGGTTAGTACATTGTGCACTACCATTTGGCTGCACGCTGAACAACTGCGGAGCCCCGTATTTTCAGAACCCTACACTTCTGGCATCTCCTCATACACCTACTGCTACGTAATCATGCCAACTGGAAGGCTGATAATCAAAGACTGGACGGTACGCTCAGGATCCCGTCAGGACCCTTCGAGACAGATCAACAATGCCAAGTTCGAGAGCGCTTCGATGTATATTTGCAAGTGTCTTCTGCACAATTGCCGCCGTCACTTCAATACAGCGTGGTTTCAAAATCTGGAAAAGTCCACTCATGCTCTGGTCACGTCCTGGTAACATGCATATAGCTGATGCAAAGACCGACAATGAATCAATACATAATGCAGTATATAACGCTTTGCAATGGGTCAATTGATAATTACTCACATCTTCTCAGTACTCCCAATGACGCCCAATGAGCGAGCCTGGTTCCAACATGTCGGCATTATACTGGGTGTCAACTTGCCACCACCAATAGTATCCAGCCTATCTTTTGGTACGGTGGGTATACCTGATAATAGGCCTTATTTGAATTATCTCGCAGGAGTCTCAGTAGGGCTCTTCATAATCACGATACTTGTCATCAAGTAAGTCATACATATGATATATTTTATCTCTGAATACATGCTAACTTTTGGCATAGACAACGTGGGCTTGGGACACTGGCAAGGAAAGCCATGCTAATGGCAATATTGGCAACTTTCGTCATGCACGCTATTGGAGTGGCCCACGGAATCACGGCAACAACACAACAAATTAGAGGCGCCCTGGTCCTCCAGGAATCATCAGACTCGATTGAAGATTCATCAGCCAAATTTGATATCCTTTCGGAATGGACAGGTCAAATACAGGTATCGGACTCGGTCATGATTCTGGGCTGATAATAAGATTATTCTGACAACGAGCTAGTTGATTATCAATGACAGTATAGTAGTCTGGCGTGCATGGGTCGTTTACTCTGATCAGAGGTGGGCAATGCTTGTGCCGTGCTTTCTTCTTGTTGGAACCATAGGTAATGAATTATTCCATCAATGTAGACGTGATTTTTCTCATGTATTTGTGTAGGATTTTCAGCTGCAATGGCCATTCTCGACAGCAGCCGTTCCACAATAATTGCAAGTATCACTTATGATGTAGTCACAATCACAGGAATCCTCTCCGAAATTGCATTCGCCTTCTCGTTCGCCACAAATCTGGTCGCCACCCTCTTAATCCTACATAAGCTTAGGTATGATGCAAGACAGCTTATGTTGTTTTTATTATATTTAGAAAATGACCAGAAACCAACGCAAAATATACAAGGGCCAAGGACGTAACACTCGAAGTTCGATGACTCCTGGACAACGAATTTTACTTATCCTTGCGGAGTCTGGTTTTGCATTCTGTACCCTTCAGGTTTGTGCATTCCCTTTCTCATGGAAGTATGTCTCAACATCCATACGTTCATGTATACGAAACCTATAGGGTATTGCCATGGGTTTGGCGTTTATACCGACGTTCTCAAATGGTGCTGAAATTATTGCCTTTCAATTATTTGTCGCCTGTTTCTATAACTCTGTGGTCAGTATAATCTCTCATTTAATGTACATATTTCAACTCCTAATTGAGCGAAAAGCCGCTATTCTCTCTCACAGTGTTTCTCATCGTGATCGCCAACAGGTCTATGGTCGAGACCTTTGGATTTACAAAAATGCTGGACAAGGTTGCCGCTGACATTGAACGTGCCGCAGTAAATAGCTCCACAGCAGGACCATTGCCTGACGGTCACAGTATCAGTTTTTTGACTATAGTCACAGATTTGAGCTCGAGTCAAACTGACCTAGAGGAGGGAACTACAAAATCTCTTGATACAGAGGTTTCAATGACTAAGTCTGCGGTATTCTGAGTGACACTATACATCTCCTCTCCTCAGTGTCGTTGCTACTAGTACAGTGGTTGGCGCACTTGTATTACAATTTACTCCTTTTTGAACATTTCTTGGTGGACTTCTATCTCTGAATTACACAATACAGACTCACAGAACATGGCTACAATAATTGGGTAGTTTTACTGCGAATAAGAATGCCCGAAAAAATTAAGGATTACCTCTGACCTCAAGTAAAGCTTAAACATTTATCTTATCTGCCAAGGTCTGATTCGGAGATGAGCTTCCGACGACTTCCACTACAATGTTTGAGTTTGTTTAGTGTTTGTTTATGTAAGCTAGAACCTTGTAGTGTTGGACACCATCGAATAGCATCGAATCTCTGGTGTGTTTTTGAAACTCTGCACTTGAATAAGTGACTTTTGTTCAACATTATCTCCCAATACTCAGGCTCTCCCACTGCTACCTAGTTTATTATCAACTGGATGTTGATGATCATCGAAGCCCGGAATGCTGTGGTCAGGATCTTGCCAAGATCTCTGCGGAACAGATTAGAAACGCCTTCGACACTTGAGTGAGCTTCAACGTGTACTCACAGACGTCTTCTGCGCAACTGCCGCCACCACTTCAGTACAGCGTGGGTGGTTTGAGCTGTTTTGGGATCTGGAAGAGCATTCCAGTCAGACTTTATTCCCAGGTATTTGATTGATCGATGTTACTCAACACTACGAAGAATGGCACAGCCGAAGCAAATCCCAGGTGTGTCATACACCCGCCACCTCATCTTCGATGGTCGTTTAGGCTCATAGGCTGTGTTAATCTCTCTTCTATGTCCTAGAATGCATGTGGCTGATGCAAAGATCGACAATGAATGAAAGACAACCAAACACGCAATGCCGTATATAATGCTTTGCGACGACTTAGATGGCAATCGCTCACATCGACTCATCCCCAATGACGCCCGACGAGCGTGCCTGGTTGCGACATGTCGGCATCATACTAGGTGTTAACTTTCCATTGCCAGTAGTGTCCAGCCTTTCCTTTGGTATGGTGGGCACTATACCTAATGATATCCTTGTTTGAAATATGTTTGCAGGAATTTCAGTAGGACTCTTCATAATCACGATGCTTGTTATCTTGTGAGTCACATACACAAAACATTTTATCTCGGAATACATGCCGACTTTCGGCTAAGGCAACGTGGGCTTGGGACACTGGCGAGAAAAGCCATGCTAACGGCAATATTGGCAACCTTTGTTATGCATGGTATCGCCGTAGCCCACGGAATCGCAACAACAGCACAACAAATTAGAGGCGCTCTTGTCCTCCAGGATTCAGCGGACTCAATCAACAATTCATCTGTCAAATTTGACATCCTTTCGGAGTGGGCAAGTCAAATACAGGTATCGAACTCGATCATGATTCTGGGCTGATAATAAGATTATTCTGACAACGAGCTAGTTGATTATCAATGATAGTATAGTAGTCTGGCGTGCATGGGTTGTTTACTCTGATCAGAGATGGGCAATGCTTGTACCGTGTTTTCTCCTTGTCGGAACTATAGGTAGGTGATTATTCCTCTCAATATACAGAAATAAATTTTCTCGTGTATCTGTATAGGATTTTCAGCTGCAATGGCCATTCTCGACAGCAGCCCCGCTGCGATAATTGCAAGTACTACTCTTGAAGTAGTCACAATCACGGTAGTCCTTTCCGAAATTGCGTTTGCTTTCTCGTTCGCTACGAATCTGGTCGCCACTCTCTTAATCCTCCATAAGCTTCGGTACGATACAATACAGTTTACATTATTCTTACTATACTTAATAGACAGCCAGAATGCAACGCAAAACTCACAAAGACCAAGGACGTAGAACTCGAAGTTCTATGACTTCTGGACAACGAATTTTACTTATCCTTGCGGAGTCTGGTTTTGCATTCTGTACCCTTCAGGTTTGTGCCTTCCCTCTCATATGGAAGTATACTTCAATGCCCACATCTTCATGTATATGAAACTCATAGGGTATTGCCATGGGTCTAGCATATATACCGACGATTCCAGATGGTGCTGCAATTATTGCCTTCCAGTTATTTCTCACCTGTTTCTACGCCTCCGTGGTCAGTGAAATGCTCTCATGTAATTTTCCGTTTTCAACTCCCTTTTGGGTACAAAGCCGCTATTTTCTCTCACAGTATTTCTCATCGTGATCACTCACAAATCTATGGTCGAGACCTTTGGATTTACGGAACTATTTGAGAAGGCCGCCGCTGATATCGAACGTGCCGCAGTGGCTGGTCCCACGAGAAGACTATTGTCTGATGATCAAGGTACCAGCTTCTTAACAACAATCACAAATTCGAGTTGAACTGACCTAAGGGAAGAAAACTTAGGATCCCCTGATACGGAGGTTCCTGTGACTTGGTCTGCGCCATTCTGAGTGACGCTCCACGCCCCCTTTCTTCAATGACGTTGTTGCCATGATGGTCGCCGTACTCGTACTAGTCCCTCATGGACGTTGCTTGGTGGATATCTACTCTTCCATTACCGTAATGACGCAGACATTTACATTTATTGAACATAAGGCCCACGATAATTGTGGTGCCCGCCTAGCCAGGAGGTAGGAAGTACGGTCGAAGCTTTATTCAGATGCGATATATACAATGCGTAGCCTGAGACTCGTACTAGTACAGACAGAACTTTTAAACGTGTATAGTTCAATGCTCGCTGTTAGATTGAACACGGAATTACTGTCAGTAGGCTAGATACTTCATCTAACATGGCATGAGAAGTATATAAGGGTATCCAAGTTGATTAGTGGTGTTAGCCTATGTTCCTTTGACTGCCTCATTGAACCCATGGAATATAAGCGCACGTGGAGATCTTGTTTCTGGTCTGACAGATCGTAGCGTAAATGAGACAGTTCAGTGCCTGGGGGAGTTTGCGCATATCAGTAAAGACATCAGATACGCATTGGGCGCGGCTATAATCATCCACGACCACTGAAATACTAATGTGGTGCAAAAGCAATTAGATGCTCGAAATTCGACGCGGAGGTCGGTGAAACTGGCTGTACCTGGTGTTAGACTATCACCTGCGCAATCCTTGATATGCATACTGGAATCCCGAGAGTCAAAAGCAACGTCTCTTTGAGATCTAAGCGTCATATATAACGTAAAGCCGTTCTAAGCGTCTATATAGCCTCTTGTTCTTCAATTACCATTCTCGAGAATTTACTCCTTTCACGGATCCAGCGGCCGTGAAAGTAAAGTCCCTGCGTAAATGCCGATAAGCATAGTTCGCAGCCCTGCACATATGAATAACATACGAAAGGAATAGGTATCATGATAGCCGCAAGCAATCCAAACAAGGTATTTCCCCATCTGTAACCCAAGTTATGAAATAACTGGTCTGTGAATAGAGGAAAAAATGTGGCGGTAAGGTTCCCTGTCAATACAGTCAGATGTGAAAGAACGGGAGAATATCAGTTCCCCCACGCATAAGACTCTGGCCAGCTAGCGCAGAAGATGCATAGATTCCATAACTGTGATAAGGTTATTGTTGGCGTTCCACTTTGAAATATAGGACCAGAAGTACCAATCGGCTAGGTATAAAAAGGCAGCGAGATAAATTATGAAGGTACCCCAATGGAAAATCTAGGAAATATCATCGTGAATAATCTATGTCTTATATGAATGTAAGCTTACAATTAATCCGATGGCTTGAGCAATCCAGTGAATTCGTGAGAACGAAGTCCAGGCAAAAATTAGCATCCCAATCGGTAAGAGGATAGCGGCAAAGCAACTCGTATGCAATCGTGCTTCTGGTCCACGTTTTTCAAAGTATTTACTGATAAAGTTCAGTTCATTCGCCAACAGATGGATGTAACAAAAGGCTGACCGGTAGAGCACTTCCTGGTACATGTTGGTGGTAAAGCCGAGAATACAACCAATACTTCAAGCTTTGTTGTAAGGCTTAGCACAAAAAAGCAGTGATAAATGAGCGTGCATTATGGTTATGTCAATCGTTCCCGTCAGCCCTGTATTGAAACCATGGATATCACGGAATACACCTGTGATGGATCTGCAGAAAGAAAGGGATCAAGCTCATTCCTGTCAGTACAGGACCTGATATTTAGCGACGTACGCCACGATACAGAAAACAACACCCCATGCAAATCCAATCCACAACTAAAGTTGACAACTCAGTGACTTAAAATATAGGCAAGGACTTATCAGCGCACACTCATACTGATCACGACAGGTTCGGTCAAGAGAAGCCCTGAAAATAAATGACATTATCACAGTACGGACCACTTGGATGGGCGGCATGCACTCACGGATTGGCCGCGTGCACGAGATGTAGATCTTATGTGCAATGATATCCTTCTCTCCCTCCACTCTGGCGCGGTACATCTTATTTCCTGTCTCTTTTCGCTTCTGCTTTGCTAACTTTGTGAGGAGGACAGACGACCTGGTCTCGCTCAGAAATAAAGGCAACACTATCAAATAAGCCCCACTGATTCTGAAATGCACGTTTAAATTGCGGGAGACACTGGAAGCAAAGGCCACTCACATCATCTGCACCCACTGCACCCATCTCCATCCTAGGCGAGGGTCCATCGCTATCCATCCTGTATAAACAGGGCCAAGGCCGGTGGAGCCGATGCCGACGAGAACAAAAACTGACATGGGTAAACCTCGTCTACAAATACGTCAGACCACCCTAGTAGAGGACCATTTTACGTTTTATAACTCGCTCATGGGGTAGCCAGATATCCGCTATCGTCCCTCCAACCATTGTAGCCCCCGGAGACCCAAATGCGCCCTGGAAGAAACGCGCGATAATGACGGTATTGATGCTCTTGGCCCTAAAGCACATCGTGGCGGTCATTAAACTACGAGGCAGAGGGAGATGTACCGCAAACCTACAATGCAGCCATAATGAACATCGCGGTAAATCCAATTACGGATACAATGTAGATCGGTTGTCGTCCAAAATCCTCGCTAAATGGAGCCACAACAAGTGGCAGTACGCCAAAACCAAGAGTGTAAAGACTAAGGGCTACTAATGCCTCTAGCCGCGAGAAACCCAGGTCCCCGATCATGGATGGGATGCCAATACTAAAGGAAGACGCGGTTGTTGCTAACCTTAAAGGTCACCAAGAATTATCAAGTAAACTTTAAGCTTCAGCTACGCACCTGTCACAAAGGCGAACAGGGAAACCACCGTGGTAATGACCCATTTCCTACGAGTGCTGTAACAAATTGGATTTCGTCGGTCACCCTCATTGAAGTCGACCTGTCAGCAACAGCAGTTAATTTACCACTGAATGTGAGTGAGAACAAAAGTTAGAACTCAAATAGATAACTGTGTTCGTGTCTATAAATTTCTCACTAGTCTGCTCAAAATCCTCATCATGAGCGGCGATTTCACGGCTGCAACGCGACGTGTGGCCATCGAGTTCCTTCACAGAAGACAAACTGGGATTCAGGCTCTTCACCACATCTTTGGAACCGACCCTAGCGGGAGGACCAGGCCGCTCGCAAATGGTTGTCGTGGCAGATACATCGCCAGCGACCTTTTGATAAAGCATCCCAGTAGCAGCGTCCTAAATGGTAAGATCTTCTAAGGGGAAAAGACATAAACAAAAAGTTACGAGATTAAGAAGTCGGGCTGAAAACATGAGTCATTCCGCAAAAGTGACGGAAACTTAGATCTAGGGCCTTACTGACTAGGCACAGGGGCTAATTATACATGCCGGCAAGGAGTTCCAAAGTGAGGCGCGTGCTCTCGACATATAATAGCTTGGGGTACATCGTGGACGCGAGAAGAAAATCATGATAGAAATCATGATTTTGGTAAACGCCGTAAAACCCGACTCTCGAGATCACTATTCAATCAATGACTAACCACTCTACTGTGGTGATCGTGATCGTCAAGTTGGCATTCAGCGACATTATAAAATATCTAACGTAGTCTCTAGGGTAATGGTATACATAGCAATCTCATCCGCATAATCTGTCATTAGTGCTCATTATTTTTGTTCTTGCGCTTCAAGCACCATTCTGGAGAATCTGCTGTGTCGGCGGATAATCTTCCCGTAGAAAAATAGTATCTTCAAAATAACAAAGCATCGGATGAGTAAGATGAAAAAAAAGAAGGATAGGTTGAGGCAAGATGACGTACAAATGGTATGAGTGCTGTCACAACGGCTATACAGGCGAAAACGGTATTGGCCCATCTATAACCAAGTTTGCGGAACATCTGTTCCGTGAAGAGAGGAAATACAAACCCCAGTATGTTTCCTGGTGGGCACGAGGTGTGAGGGCCGCGTCAAGACGAGAAAACCGCATGGCATGCCACTTACTAGCGAGGCTCTGACCAGCCAGAGCTGATGATGCGAAGGGTCCATAACTGTCACATGCTGTCAGACAATAAGAAGGGTGGCGTCGGATATAACACACCAGTCCGCGAGGTATGAAAACACGGCGAGGTAAATGTTGAAAGCTGCCCAAAAATATATCTGGTGATGTATCAGGTTGAACGATACGCTATAAGCATGAATGGAGGGACGGACAGTTATCGCAATGGCTTGGGCGCTCCAATGGACATATGTATAGGATGTCCACGCATATATAAATACGCTAGCCGGGAGTAGAACGCCGGCGAAGCAAGCGGTGTGTAGCCGGGCCTCAGGCCCACGTTTTGCGACACTTTTTCTACACCCGAAGCTATCAACACCTTTCGGCCGAGGAAAGGTAACTCAGGAGGCGCACTTGTATAGTATCTCTTGAAAGTAGTGTAAGAGACACCCTATGAGAGACCCAAGGCTGCAATTCCTGTCAGCTGGGACAGTAGAATGACGGATGGCTAGTTCGAACGTACGCCATGGTCACATAGACGGTTCCTATTTGTCCTATGTTGAAGCCATGCAGGTTTGTGAAAACCCCAGGGACGGACCTGGGAAAAGATAGTTACAGTCAGTATGATGATTCTGTTGTGTAAGGGGCGGTCTCCATACTCTATTAACGAAAAGGTGACGCCCCATACAAAGCCGATCCACAACTATAAACCGTTCAGATTGAGCCGTGGGTCAAGTAGGAGCTGGCAAACATACACTGAAACTCAGTACTATTGGCTCTGTCAACATCAGCTCTACAGGGCATAACAATGGAGTCAGCGATTTGAAGAAGTAGCATAGGTTCGGAAAACTCACGGATTGGGCGGGTGCACGAGATAAATATCAATCTCTTCAAACTTTGCCGTTCGTCCTCTACTCGGGCACGGTATCGAGGATTTCCCGTTTCCTTTCTCAACCGTTTTGCCATGTGTATCAAGAGGATCGCTGATCGCGTTTCGGATATGATGAGAGGTACTAAGATAGAGTAGGCCGCGAATACTCTGCAGGACGATATTGTCAGGGAAATTAACACACAAGGATATTAAGGGCGCGTACATCATTTGTATCCAGTGTATCCAGCGCCATTCCAGGCGTGAATTCATCTCCATCCACCCGGCATACACTGGCCCTATCCCGGTACCGCCGAGCGCTGCTAGCGCGAAGACAGACATAGGCAAGCCACGTCTGGGAATAGGTCAGCTACAACACTATACAGATAACTAGGCGGGCAGCTCACTCCCTAGTACTCCAAATGTCCGCGACAGTCCCTCCAACCATCGTTGCACCGGTCGACCCAAAGCCACCCTGAAGAAATCTTGCAACAATGACGGTTTGGATATTTTTAGACCTAGAGAACCACAGAATGATCAAGATTCTGACCAATGACAGAAAAATACTATAAACTTACAAAGCGATCATCAAGTACATGAGAAGGAAGCCTAGCGATGAGCCAATGTACAGCGGCCGTCGTCCGAACTCTTCGCTAAAGGATGCAGTAACAAGGGGTATGACGCCAAAGCCTAATGGGAATACTGCAAGACCGATCGTGGCTTCAAATTGCGTGCACTTCAAGTCCCGGATCATGGAAGGAATGCCCATGCTGTAGGCGGAGGCAGTGGATGCTGTATATGGGCAACCGTTAGTCAGGTTATGGTGTGAAGAAACTTTAGAGACACACATGCAAAGAACGACGCGATACACGCCATAATGGTGATCGCCCATTTCCTGCGGTGACTGAAGTTTATTGGATTTCGTTTGTCGCCCTCTTCGAAATCGATCTGCTCATGAACGAGTTAGGATTGCGGACCGCCTATCCGGAAACGCACAGCTTACATAGATAGTTTCACTGAGGTCGGAAATGGAATCTTTCTCCTCCAAATCCTTCGAGTGCACCAAGACTGAGCTGCTTATATCCACCTCTTGATCCTGTAGGTCTGCGTTACGTCGTGAGTTGGCGGGCTTGAGGATGTCATTCTTCGAGGGCTTCGTGACAAGAGCCTTCTCGGACATGGTCGTCGCGGCGGAACTCTCGCCACCGCTGGCTGAGACCATATGCCTGGAATACGAGGAGTTACGAAGCGGCCATTCCTCGAGTGGCTCTCTTATATGCTCAATCGCAGGTATTATAAAGCATGTCAGATATTCGAATCCTGTTGCCGAAGTCTCCTGATCGATCACTTATCAACTTATCACTTAAATTCCACAACCTCGTGATCGGAATTTGAGGAAGAGATTGGAATTCCATAAGCCAGGTGTGCGCCGCATATTCTTTGGGACCAGGTTGCCTTTACCTTTGAGAGCAATCTCTTCAAAATGTGAGAGGCGTCAACGCTGGCACGTTTTTGAGAACAATATAAGGAGATAGGGAGACTCGGTGGGGATGAGAGTGTGGAGATTTATCATGTTTTTCCATCAAATCGGAATGGGTGGAACAAAGAAGTTCCACGGCCGGAAAGGCGGGGTTCCAACACTGAGCGAGACGTTCTTGCACAATACGCGCAAACACTGTCATGCAAAGGGCGACCACCAACCTATTTCGCGGTTTTTCTACAGATGGTCAGCATGGAAAACACGTTCAAGCGCGTCTACGCGAACTGCTACGCCACACAGCACAACCCGTAGCAGTTGTAACTGCGAAAAATCTCTCAAAACAACCCGCCGTACATCCATACCATGGTGCAACTCTTTCCTCATTTACATCAATTGCCATGCACCCATACCCCCTTATATCTTTCGCACTTCGAGTTCCCTCTCGCATGGCCAGTATCCTCCGTGACGCACGGTCAGATGAATGCTCGCATATGGTTGTCAATTTAATGTCGGCAGAGCAAGAGACGACCGCTGTCAAGTTTTCCAGGGCAGACCTACATTCAGAACCCTTTTCGTCCATTCCATACCATCTCAGCGAGGACGGGCAACCAATTCTTGACGGTTCTCTTGGCTCTTTGTCTTGCAGACTCGCGTCAAAGCCTATACCACTACACGACTTGGATTGGTTGGGTGGGAAGGAAAGTGGAGGGAAACGCGTGGTAGATTCAGGAAGTACAATGATTTCTGAACTTTTCATAGCTCAGGTTGTACGAGTAGAGGCTCTGAGCTCGAGGGACGCCGATGAAGAAGGTTTACGGACGTTACCACTATTATACCACCGTCGGGGCTACACTAGTTGTCTATCTGCATCTCTAAAATCAAAATGATTCTCATTCAACCTGTTATTCAGTCCACCAAGCTTGAAGACGTTGTCACCTCCAAAAACCTCATTCGTTTCAATTCAGACAAGTATTGTGATTTACTGCGTTACTTCAAATTCAATGAACCTCGTTAACAAGTCTGCACCACCGATCGTAACTTTCAGCCACACGTAAGTAAAAGATTCGTTTACAGTCTCAAGGACAATGCTGGATGTACTCACACTGATTGTAGAATTCATCCCTGGAAAGATCAGGCAACCTCTGTTGTGGAGCATCGATTGACACACCAAACCTCTGAAAAGATGTCGGGGCTGAAAATCAAACAAGCATGTCAATTGGGCATTCAAACGAACCTTCGGGTAAAGTCGATTGCACCGGCGGATTCGAACTTTATGCTCCTTTGCGGCCATCTCCGCACATTGTGTCGTAAGGAAATGTCGAAATGCATCTTCTTGATCGACGAATGCGTCAAGTGATTCAATTAAACGTAGCACTGCAGGTGACTTGGCACCTTGTGCGAGGACTCTCGACTCCTGCAATTTCATCTCCTTCAACCGTAGCTTATGGTGCCACCATCATTCAATATCCAATGCTCACCAACGCTGGGACATTTTTACACCGCTCTAGAAGCATATCTGCGGACCGCGGATTCAATTGGGCAGTTGCGTTTGGCTGTGTTCGATGCCAGTCCTTTGAGTGCATCAGTAAGCACGAGTGCCCGTTGTTGCGATTCAGCAGAGGGCTCCAGCTGTTAAGCAACACCCCGATGCCATCTCGGTCTACAAGGTATGCAGTGTCGACGCGGTCAAAGTGTGCGTCGACGAATCTAGGAAGCAACCCGATCGATATTCCTTTCGACAATAACTGCGGATTGAATTGCGTCAGATGAATGTCGACGTGAAACTCTTTCATGCGACGCGCGAATTCCATGAGCTCTCTCTTCACATGGAAGAACAAGCATCCCACGACATCCGCTGAATCAACCTCGTGTCTACCTCCCGACTCTTGGATCTCGGAGACGTCCCATCCGAGAAGTGGGTTTACACCTGAGTGGCCGAGCCAATCTCCATCTGCAGTATACATCAACCTACCTTCGCTCAGCGTCACACAGTTCAAAAGACAATAATAATCTTACCTATTTGGCTGGTTGAAGTCACGCGTGTCAAGTGAAAAAGGAGCGAGAATGCCTGTTTGTCGGAAACGTGCGAGAGCTAGACGATGAGCGGGCCTCAAACCAGAAAATTTGTAGTCCTTTTCGTCGGTATAACAAGGATCTAATACTATATCCCTCATACTTCGCAAACCCCGGTCAAGTTCATACTTGGAAAGGAACATTTCCATTGGACGCTTCGTGGCCATGGGGCTTTGCACTGTATTGATCCTCCCCTGCCCACGAGTTGCCAAAGAATACTGGAAAGGAATATCACCATCGCCATCACCGTCCCCGTAAATGACATGAATACACCCTCGGAGGTACGCAGCACTGGCAGGAGTCAGTGCGGAAGAGTACATCAAATGTGTTGCCAGTTCAGCCGATTCGTCTATGGAGGGCCCAGCACCCAAAAGTGCGTAAAGGGTGACGAGGTTCCGGTTGACGACGATTGTGTCCACATCGTTCAAGAGAATGTCGCACTTCCCTCGAGAGCCTTTTGGTAAACCGTTCACTGTTTTAACCAAGTTTCGGATATCCCCAGAGGCTAGGCCGTTCCCGGTCGTCACTAAATGTGTTTGGTCAGAAGGTGAACCCATACCTGCGAAGCACAGTTTGAAATCGCGATTCATAGCATCCTTGTAAGTTTCGTTGTGCGAGAGCCGTAGGCAGTCGGATGCTGGGAGCCCCCTGCAATGTACACGTTGGTGTCCCGAATTTGAATTTCGATGGACATTAAATTGAGGGTCGCGGCCATCTCGGATCCATCCTGGCTGCCAGTGTCCGTCAAGTAGTGCATGTTCGCAGTCAAGTCGGTGTTTCGGCCAATGCTGCCTCTGGCAGTATCCTGAACAGTACTAGCGCGCCAATCAGGAACTTCAAGCTATCGTCTCCAGAAATACACTTACTTTGACTAATCGGCACTACGCAACATATGGTCAGCGTAACAACGCCGAGTAGACATGAATCGACCTACCTTCGCACACGCTAAAACGCCTACCTGTGGGCATGCAGCCGACCCCCAACTGTGACCCGAGATGAGTGTGTTGGCACATGGAACCCGAGATATTATCCCCCCACCAGCCCCAGATCCCAGGCCGAGGGACATGAACGTCTCTAGTGTCCCAGAATAGCATCTTTGACGACTGGTTGTCCTCAGGCTAGGTCGTCTTATCTGTTCGAGCATGGCACGGCACTGGTTGGCGTAGCTTGGGTGGCCTGCCACCATGGTTGCGGTCTACAGGGTCAAGAATGGTCGACCGCCCAACTACAAAAGCTGTACATTTAAGCCGAAATGTCGAGTTCGGATCACCGAGTAAGGGAAGCAGAAGCAAGAGGATCCATTTTACGTGTTTGAAGTATACAGCACCTTCTGAGTCCGCGGCATAGGTATCCACAATCTATACACAACTTCAAGACACCCTTGTGATGTCTATTTATCTCTCAGCGAGGACACATTAACAGTGAGTGACAATTCCCAAGCATGTAGAATCCACGTCATTGGTTAAGTAGCATTAGACTTTGGTCGGCTCTTACCAGGACTTCAAGTCAGCCCCGAACCCCTATTCGTCAGTGTTCAAATTCGTAGATCGGAGTCCTGGATCGCGAACTCGAAGCTTAAAGTTAAAAGAACCATACACATCGAAGGATGGTGCTCCTTCGTCAGCCCTTGTCTTACGTTATGATACATCCAAAGGTTCTTGAAGCTCATTAGTGGTGAGCAGGCCACCCATTCTATCAATCTGTTCCTGACCGTAAGAGGCCATCAGTAACAGCACTTTTTTTTTCCAAGTGTATGGCCAGATGAGGAATATCAGAGGAGCCTGTGGATGTACACAGCATGATTTCGTACCTTTGAGTTATCTCGCCGCGTCAGTCGACTCAGAGAACTGCCCTTCCTCGCAATGAACGAGTCAGCCCTTTTGTCCTCTTAGGGGTATCCTTATTAAAAAAACCCTAAAGCACACTTTCGCTGCCATAAGTGATATATGTAGTTCGTTATATTGGCAGTAGACCTAGGTCGTAGTCAAAATTTCCGAGAGTTTCTCCGTTCCTAACTTGTATATGCTCATGATTATGTAAGTAAAATTCATAGACCCTGTATCGCAAGACCATCGAAGGGAATGTCCATTTCATGCCTCAACTGTCCTCCTACCTTCGCTGGCGACTCTTTCTTCGTGTATACCCGTAATCCAAGGAAGATCACGTCTTCTTCAACCGCGAATTCCATCATGTCTTGATAAGAGGTTTTGTCGGGTGCCTGGTCTAATTTCTCATTTTCTTTAATGCCATGGGATGATTCCGAGTCGTCATCGCTGTCTTCTTCGGTGGGACCACGGTGTCCAGTATTTGTGGGACCGCGTGGTGCAGCACGATTCAAACCATGAGCCTCCCTGACTTCTATATGTTCTACTGCATCAGGAAGGGTTCCGGCGGGTTCTTGTGGCGCCAACGCTGGCGCAGGGACGTCGGACAGAATGGCCTGATCCTGGTCTGCTTGAGCTTTTGTGGCTGCTACGGCCTTTGCTTCGAGTTCCGCAAGGTCCTGCCCAGCCAACGTTTCCAGAGGAATTGGAAGGAATTTCGCACTCAGGCTGAGAACTTATCAACTTATGAACGGCCGTGCTAGTTCAATAACGAACCTCTTATTGAAATCTGGGTGAGACATAGTTAGCGAAGATTGTGAGTGTCATGGCAGGGTGTCCCTACTTGAAGCAATGGTCTGACTCTTTATCTTTTCCGTAAGGACACGGGATAAGGTACGCAAGTCTCTATCACTATCGTCCTAAATGTTGAAAATAAGTGCAATGTTGGAGACAACTCGAAAAAAAAAGAATCTGACCGACACGGTATACCGATCGAGGCGAACCTAAACCGGATGAATAAGGGTTTCTGGAATGGCAATGGCCTCTCACATGCACGATATAATCACCAGATATCAAATGATCCACTTCGGCATTGATACTACGAGGAGAACGCAGAGACATGGAGGAAGTCGCAATAGGGTCGATCTCCCCCTTACGGAAAACGACAAAACTAAACGCCCATGAAGCACTACCAGAGATCGCGCTGAAGGACCTATCGTCGAGGTTCGAAAGAACAATGACTGCAGGAGTATCCTCAGGTATAGAAAATGTAACTGTAACTGAACTGAGTAACAATTTAAAGAAAACGAGAGGTTAAAGCGCACAGGATACGTCGCCATAGCGCCAAGCGGATGGAAGAGGGCGCGCGGTAACTTTCAGCCAATGTGAGGACATAACCCAAGTCTCATCAAACAGTAAGGTCCTATCAATTTGCTCCCAATTTTCGAGAAAATCATTATCTGCAGAGATCATTGAGTTTCTTCAACGGCGACCTGTCATAATCGTATCTTACATTCCATGACAAATTGGCCATCGTTACCGAACTGGTGTCTCAGTTTCGCAAGTGCTGGAAGCCACTCCTCATTCCACTCCGATGAACCATCAGACCACGGCCCAGTCCACTCTGACTTACCCCAAGGATTTCGAACGACAACGAAGCGTTTCCCCCTGTATTCGATAGCACGAAGGACTGAATAAGCATGGTTTCCCATTAGGCCATTAACAGTGAGAGTTTCATCCGAGTAGGTGTTACTGTTATCGAGCTCGTCATATGAACAACCAAAAAGCCTGTCCCCGTTCGCTTTGAGCAGTTCTTCATCCCAAAAAGTATCGCGGTCGAGAATATCCTTCAATTTGGTTAACTAACAAGGAGGAAAACATGGTACATTACGACGAACCTTGGTGGAAATGAAAGTTGTTACTCCGCTTTAAACATGTATGTCACTAAAATTATACTGGAACAAAAAAAACTGATGAACACACCCCGTTAAATCTTCGATTGCTTCCCCAGCTTGACCCCCTACATCCAACGCGGCATAGCTTCCATAGAGTTTTGCGTATGCCTTCTCGATAAGGGGTACCCATGTCTCTCCTGGATCTTCTCCACCCGGTTCCATACCCGATCTTGCGAAACACAAAGATTGATTGCCTTTTCGGGCAAGCTTGTTGTATTTATTTTGGTCGTGGTGGTAGAGTGCCTTTTTCTCAAGCGAAAGTTCTTCAAATTTTGGGATCGACATGTACAAAAGGCTGTTTCGAATGTTGCAAGCATAAGAGGTAGGCATATATCGGATATAACACATACTCATCGATGATGACCACAACCCAAGCGGCGTTGCGGAAGAAAATAAAGCCGTATATTCCGACAACCTCGTCCATCTAAGAAGGCTGTTAATATGTATCGATATTGAAGGTAGCTAAGGGATGCTTACTGCCACGCAAAACTTCTCCACTAGACCCTCCATAGTCGACATCGTGGCCAACGCTGATAATAAGTAACAATCGCCCAAATCGCCTTGAACGATATCGCTCGAGTTTGCACCGTCGACGAAAAAGGACGGTTTATCAAATATCTGGGTCACTCGCCGAGTATCCGATGGCCTCTTGAAATCAGTGCCTTCGATACCTTGGAGGCTATACAAGCATCGTTCAAGATCGTTCTCCAGATCGAATTCGACGTCCCTACTCGTTTGTTATTAATCAGCAATCCGATATCATTTTCAGAAAGACGGATACCAACCTAAACTTCCTGTTCTGTTTACGACACTCCTTGGCGATCTTCTCAACCCTCGTCTTACATTCATCCAATGCTTTGTGAAACTCTTCAGTGACGAGCAGATTGCCCCGCCTCTGTTCCTGATCGTAAGTGGCTTTCGACGACTGAGGTGGTCCCACTGGGATACTAGGAACACGAATCTTCTTTCGTTCTTTACGATGCTTCGCTTTTGCCATAGTTGAATTGCACAGTGAGAAGAGTAGGGGTGTGAAATCAAAGGAAGCAAGTGATGGTGTTTTATAGCATTCAAGGCGTCCAAACTCAAGCCGGCCTAGCGCTCGGCGCCCACAAACACCAGGAAGCGTTCATATATTGTTTGTGCCTCAATTGTGAGTCAAAGTTGATCGAAGCTGTCCCACCATATCCGTTTCATTATGACATTTTATATCACATGAACCGTCTTTGCACAATCGCCAATATCGTTTCAGCCTTCGTATTACAGGCTGTGAGCAGGCCATCAGAGGCGCAGGTCGTGTACATTCGAGTATCATTGTATCAAACGAGTAGTTCGATGACTGAGCTTTGCCGGGGCTTCTCTGATAGATGATGATAATTAGCGCCAGCCCCATTATCGGACAGCTCTTACAGCACCGGCGTATAGAGCAGCTGATGGTATCGAGGGATCTCAGGAGTTTGTGCGTGAGAAAATGAGCTATTCTGAGGCGTGGCCCGTATTTGTGCCATAGGAGATGATCGAGGTGGTAGGAGATCTAGTGATGATGGAATTGTTCACTGTCGCTATTTTAACCAACACCATGGTACAACCACGTCACATCCAATATTCAGACGGAGTTCTTAGAATGATCCCGCCGAGAACGGCCGAAACTGCTTACCTAAGAGAATTGAGACCAGGGAAGGGGAAAGGGAGGGTAGATAAAACACGGTAGCCAAGATAACATAATTGGCTAATTCCTCTATGTACAGAGGGCCCGTGCGTCATCTAGGTACCCAACGGTGGCATAGCTGGAATATATTCCACTGGATATCCTACTCCTGTGCTAGGCCCGAGAACAGCCTGATACGCCTCAATTACCATTTACTAATGTCAGTATCATGTCGTCCTTGCCGGAACTCTACATTGCAGTCCAAATGACTTGGGTGCGAATCAGCTTTTAGTTCAGGTAGTATTCCTTGCGCGCCGAGTTAGCTTTTGGCCTTTTGTAGAGCTTCCTGCAGCGCCGTATGCTTCTTCATTAGTAGTTCAATGTTTTTCTTGTGCACTTCTTCCAGTTGGCGAACACTCTTTTGCAAAGAGGTGATAGTTTTATCGCGACGGTCCAGCCTTTTTCTCGACTCTTCAAGTTTCCCTTGCAAAACGCCAATCTCCGTCGCACGCGCAGCCGCAATTGAAGATATTCCCATCAGACCCTGGTCGTTGTGGTCGTATAACAAGTTAACACCTGCGAGGTAGTTAAGCGTAACTCTAGCTTAGACAACCAGAAAGACGTTTACCCACCTTCCACTGTGTTACGTTCGTCTAGAACGTATCGGCTTTGAGCAACCTTCGTCTGGGCACAAGTTTGTCTGACAACGTCAGGGTTTGTGTTCGTCTGTTCGTTCTGACGGTCACCTCCGTCGTCAAGGCCAAGTCTTAGAGATCAAGACTTGAGAGGAAGCGTAAGAGAGTGAAGGCAATGTTCTGGAGTAGATTGCTTTAGCTAGGTTAAGCTTAAGGCTCAACCATACAAAGTACTGTACTACTTATACTAAACCGTTATCTATCTGACATGAGAACGTTGCCATGCATACTGATGGAGTGGGGGAATACTGCTGTGCAGTAACTATTGTAAGTGTTTGTTGCTAGAGTATGAGTCAAAGATAAGGAAGCTGTGCGTGATGAACACAGCTTCGGAGGGAGGAAAGGAATATATAT